>JAMLFT010001441.1:0-30800 GCA_026544285.1 Pachyrhizus erosus
GATATTCTATTCATATTATGTTTTTATTTTTAATATTATACTTAAAGATATTTTAATCATTATATTAATTAACTTCATAAAAATATGATGTGTATTTAAAGTTATTTTATTTTTATTTAATTTTAAATTCAATTGTAATATTTTAAGTTATTACTTGTTGTTTTGGTTTGAACAAGATTCTCTTTTGTAAATTTGGTTGAAATAAGGCTGTCTTTTATAAATTGTATAAAAAATTAAAGAATCTTTCTGATTTGTGAAGAACACACCAATTTTAGTGTGAATTACTAATGGATTCTGCCTCATTCCATAAAGACATGCATTCTGAATGCCCATTAATGTTTACAATTCTTTAAAGGAAGCCATAAATATCCCTAATTCACTCTAATTACTCTTTGGCATTGATGACTATAAATCACATGCATATTTGATATTTTTCTGAGACAGACTCGCTCTCCCAGTGCCGGTATTGGTAGAACTGGAACATAGTGAACCCTTCACAACACGATTCAGAGAATACTTGCTGGTGATATTCTGCTGTAAATGTTGCTGACACAGTGGCCACATTCAGGACCCAGCGTCTTAGGATGGTCCAGACCGAGGTACATGGTTTGCTTATTTAATATTTATTGGATTAAGAATGTTTTGTAGTTCATATAAACAGGACAATGTTCATCCCTCAAAAATAAATCGTCTCCTTTTGGTCCTTCAATTATGGTCTCTAGTTTATGAAAACAAAGACTACATTTCCATTAATGAGAGAAAAAAAGAAGATTTAGTTTTTAGGAACTAAAAATGAGCATTACTTATTTGGGACTAAAAACATATTTAATTATGACTAATGAATGTTCTGATTTCATGAATTTAGTTAGACAACATATGACTTGAGTTCCATTTCAAACGAGATTATATTTTCAGCCTGTATCCCAACACTAATAAGATTCTTCATGGCATGATTGCATACAGTAGTTCTATTGCGAATGTTATGTAATTAGTTTTTGTTTAAATCTTTGAGCTTGGGGATGCAGGAAATTTGTTTATGAGCGAATTACTCATAACCTGTTTCAAATTCTCATCAGAGTTTCTTTCATAGGCAAGGGTATTTGGGGTAATTTTCAAAACATAAGAGAGGTTAGTGTAATTGAGGAAAACCTGAAGGAAGATTTCTTTCTAGCCTACTTGCTAGCAGGCCTTAGCTTAACAGACACTTGGAAATTGGAATCGATCCCAGTTGGGACTTGGAAGCCCATTCTGGCTCCCTATTCCAATGTTCCTTCTGTCCACACCCCTATAATTTGTATCATTTGCCAAACATGCTGTTGTTGTAGTAATCTGACCCTTTTCTTCTACATACTTTCTATTAGAACTTTTTAGTGACTCATTCTGCAATTTATCAGGCTCAGTACAATTTCTGCTATAAGCTATCACAGAGGAACTGGATGGCCTTGTATCTCAACAACAATAAGAATAGAAGGGTACGTACTTTTGTTCCCTTCATAGTTTTGCAAATATTATAAACCGTTCAGCTCCTGAAATCCTTTTATACAGGATTTGATTTGTATGTGAGTTTTCCTTATTATTTGATTCTAATATATCCTTGTTATAATGATTTTTTGCTGTCTTGTATGATGTAAATCCAGTGTGGACCAAAGGATGTTAAACTGCTTGCCTCATTTTGAAGTCAACTTTCAATTCTTCCTTGTTCTATTTGGGTCCAGAAATCCTTATGTCTCTCCAGGCAGCTGAATTTGAAGCATTAGCTTTGTGGATATTTTATGAATTTTGCTGAATTCCGTTGTTGTCAAACTTTCATGTATGTTAGAAAATGCCTTAGTGCTTCAGTTTGTATGTTGCTGAATAATTGGTCAACAATCAAGTCCTTAAGAGATACTTATTGAGTTATTTCCTGTTATATTTTATTTTTAAGAGCAGAAATTTTAGGTAGTCAGGTTTATTTCAGTTATGCTTCAGCTCTATATAAAACTAGTAACTTGCTTGTAATTTCATTGTTTGCTGCTATAAAGTTTACTTTTCTATCTCTCTGCCTTTCATATATATATTTTTATAAGTTTTTTTTGCCTTGATCTTTCCATACAACAACAATGTATAATTGCAAACTGGGTTGAAAGCTAGCAAATATCACTTTCCTTATAATTATATTATTATAATTCTCGATCCTTGTCATTATATTATTATAATTTTTGATATTGACCATACATACCTTTTAATAAATGTAGTTCTACTCGATTTACATAAAATCTTTATGAATAATAAAATTTTTGTTTTAAGTATTTAACATAACTATATGTTTAGAATATGAAGTTGAAACTACTGGTTAAACTAAAATAATCTTATATAAAGTGATCTACATTTTCAGTGACTTTATAATATTGTAATTCAGTTGATGGAACAGAAGGGCTTAATGACTACAATATATTCAAAGTCTATTGTCTTCATGTTACTATTTTCCCTGCTTCCTCCCTACCTCACTTAAAGCCAGCATCATACTGAAGTTGAATATCCGCAGTTCATGATGTTGAAGATGTGATGCATGTTGGCCGTGAGATGGTCATTTGTAGCCCTCTCACTTCCTACCCTCAATTTATTATTTGTGAACTCTTTTGATATTCTCCAGTGTCTAAGTGACGTGTATAGTTGCCCTGTGCATGAGAGTGAGGGGCTTTCTGATCCTCGCTATGTTCGGCTTATATATGAGAATCATGATAGATTTCCATTAAGGATAATTGCGTAGGTGCAAGGCAATCAATCAGACTTAGTTTGCATTTCCTTCAAGCTAAGTGACCAACCGCAATTTTATAGGTTGGCACTGGACACTTTAGGTGATGATTTGAATTTTGAGGGGTTTCCTATCCTAATGAGGTTCATATAGTTTTTTAACAATTTAAAGAAAAATTGACCATATTATTTAAAAAAAAAAAACTTTGTTAGAAGCTAATAAAAAGTAACTATTCTTGCCAAATAAGTAACTAATGACAAGTTTAGACAAATTCTGAAACTTCTAAATGAGTTATAATTATCTACTTGTTGGGTGTCTGTAAATGGCTAGATATGGACAAAAAAATGTATAAACAAATATTAGCATCCATCAATCTAGACTAAAGATGTCATGTAAGCCCAGCTTACCTTAACAAAGAAAAATCTGAAGCGATTTAGCAAACTGACAAGGGCAACTTCTCATGGGGGTTGGATCGCCTGAGATAATACTCCATGTTCAAGGCAAATAATTGAGACATAGTTTTCTCTTTCCTTTTTTTTTTTTTTTTTTTTTGTTTTTTCCATCGACCCATAAGAAATTTCCTTGAAATTTCACCAAGTTTTCCCTGAAAAATGTATCAGAACAATTGTTGTTTTATTACGTTGGAATTTTTGTTAAAGTTCTCTAAGAGAAAACGTGACGTGCTTAACACAACTGAAAGCTTAACCAACTCAAAGTTGAACCGTGTGTTGGATTGTCCTCTTCAATTTACTTCTTTTTTTCACGTGAAATCAATTGAATACACGTATAACACAATTACGCACAGTAGATTTTAATTTGATGTAGATTCATTGTAAACGCACTAATCAAGAATTAGAGATTACATCAAAATTGAGTCCCATGAGGTCCTATGTACAAATTTACGTGTTTTGAATGTGCAATGAAATTGGAGAAAATCTTGTTTTCATTTCTCAAAGTCACTTCTGCTGAGAAGTGTGGCTTAATTTAATTTGATTGGCTTTAGTGTAAAACTTTTTACACTTATAATACAAGCTTATTAAATTTAGAAACATATTAATACTCAATAAAGTTTTTAATATTTAAATTATAAAATAAAACTATACCACTTTTCAAGATTGAATATTTTACATAAAATCACGCTATTATCTAAGTTACTATAAATGTTATAATAGAAAATTCACATTAATATAATTTTTTAGGTATAAGTTTTATATATTTTTTATTATAGTTATTGATTTCTTAGTAAAAAATTTATATATACTTTCTTTTTAATTAAACTTTGATTTTTTATTTTTTTTATCTTTCATATAAAATTAAAACAATACAGAAAAAATTAACACGACCCCTGTACCTAAGGATGACGCGCACATACATAAGTTAATAATATATCATATAGAGACAAACTTTAATATCTAGATAAAAGATTATCAATATTTAAATTATAGGATATAAATATATTATAAGAAGGTTGAAAATCTGAAATATAATTAATATGTAAATGACCATAAATGAACATTGTAATAAAAATTACAAATTAATAAAAAATTGATATAAAACTCTTATGATTCAAGTATATTTTTATTTCTTATTTTCTAATAGAATTTGATATTTTTTAATTAATGGAGTAAATTTTAACTATTACAAGTGAATATACTATTGTTTCAAAAACAGTACTGAAATATGATTTAGGATGATTTATATCTTAGCTAGGTACATAATAATATTTATACATGCATTAAAATCTACATAAAGTTATTTCAAAAACATTATGCTATTTTTTGAAAATTATATTTTCCAAGAAAAATACGAATAATTTATTGAATGTACTAGTAGTCCTATATCCTTGATAACCTCAACATTACAAGCTAGTAAGATTAACATTAAAAATGTTTCTTTTGAAAGATTTTGACTTAAATTTGCGACACGTGTAACATAATTTGATTTTGAAAGAGGACAATGTTGTCTTTTCCGAATCTTCTAATGAAACAAAAAATTTCACCTTTGACAATAAATTGTTTTTATTACAAAGGCGATTGCTGTCATTAGGAGAGGAAGGTAGTGAAAAAGACTAAGCAAACCCCATCCATGGATGCGTTTCATTGGTAGTTGAGAGAACATTTTCACCTACGGTCAAAACAACGTTAGTGGGGTTGCGATGCGCGTGTGAACTCTGCGTTTTGACCATCGCTGAAAATAGAACAACACACAAGAGTGGAGAGAGAAAGAAAGAGGTGATTCTCCCTCTGTGCCTTTGTGTTGCGTGTGGCAGCAGGTACTGTTCCACTTCCTGAGCAGAGCAGAGTGTGTCTGTGTGTGAAACAAAGAGCACTCACTGAACTTCTCTCCGATCCCTTTGACCCTCCATAGCCATTTTCATCTTCTTCTCTTGCACTCCTTTTGCTTTTTTTCTCTCAGAATGGCACACATGCAACTTCTCACAGATCCCTTTTTCTGGTACCTCTCTACCCTATCATTTACCTCTATTGGATCCACAACTCTATTGGGTTTCTGTAGACTACCTTTGATTCATGGGGGGTTCTTTTTTTCTTTGTAAAAAAAACCCCATTTAGTGAAAATAGTTAGTTAGGTATCTCTAATTTTCCACTGGGTGTTTTGGTTTTTTTATTTTCATTTTTTTTAGCTTATTTCAAATTTTATGGATTGAAGTTTATTTTTTAATTAAGATTTGGTGACTTGAACAGAGTTGATGGAGTGGAGCAGCAAGGGTGATCAGAATTGGTATGATCAAAATTTGTGCCTTTACTATACCATTCCTGTGAATTGAAGGCTGTGTGTTGGGGTTTTCCATAGCGTCTGTTGTATGGACATTGTGTACAGAGAGTAAAACTGTAGTCACAAGCAATTGGACATAATATGGGTGGAATTTGCTCGAGGTCATGGAAAGCCACTGTAGATGGTGTAGCTGTAGATAATGCACTCAGTGGTAGCTCAAGGCATGCTAATGGTCATGCTAATAATGAACCTGGAATGGCTTATCAGTCTATTGGACTTCCTGGAAGTATAGATAGCAGTTCAAATGTGCTTCCTAATGATGATGATGACGATGACTTGGATAAGCATCAACGGGAATCATTTTCGTTTACTGGACAGGAAAATTGTTCGTATGGGTCGAGTGTGGATGATATCAACGATGGAATTCCTCGCCTGTCCAGGGCTTTATCACATAAATCTAGATCAGCCAAGTCCAAGCAAGCTGCTGTTAAGTTGAGTTAACTTTCTCCTGTTTGATCTTTCTATTTCATGTGTTTGAATTAAGCTTATTTTGTATCTGGAAAAGCTTATAATCAATATGCTGCGATGATGTTTCTGGATGAAAAGCCGATTTTGTGTAAATATTAAGGAAAACCAAGCAGTTTCATTAATAGAAAAAATTTATTAGAGAATAAAGAGGGAAGGTACAGTTGCAGGGATTGGGGGGGGGGGGAAAGCTACTATTCATAAAAGGAAATTACATTAAAGGATAAAAATCTAGAGTGCAACAAAACTGTCTGCAGATTATACATGAAAACTCTATTGAAAAAGCCATGGGTAGAGCACCTGAGTGAAGGCATAAACAAAATCTCATAGCATATTTAGTTACAAACAGATGCCCTTAAAAATGTATGTACTTCACTTTGCCACTGACAAAGATCAAGTCTCCTAAAACGCTTAAGCTATTTTGTGGGCACCTAGGGATGGTTTTTCGCATCTCTAACACACCAATTCAAATTTATTTAGAAGAATGGAGGCATCATGGATCAAACTCGTGAGCTCTTTTGACTGTAGAGGCTTTGATACAATATCAAGATTATTTCTCCCAAAAGCTTTCTATTAGGTCAAAGCTCATGATAACCCACTAATTAAATTCACTAGAATGCTGCAAAGTTAGCATACAGTGACAACATTTTGATTTTTGACCTTCTTTATTGCCAAAACTGTACCAAGAGAAATTGCTCCAAAAGGAAGGGGCTCACTAATATTTATCCTAGACATCAAAAAAATTATTCCTGTGAGAAGTAGCCGCCTCATTATGTAAAACTAAATGGGTCATTGTTTGCAAATATGAGAAGAAAGAGCAGTACATGTTGTTTGTATTAATCTTGTTCAGTGCTGCTGTCCAAATCCCCAAACATGACTTCATGAACCTTGTATGAAAACACAGAAATCAATAGGGGCCTTGATATGATTTTATCTGTGTTTGACTTACAAGATCGAATAGGAATCAGGCAAGGACAGTATTAGAATTTAGAAATGTTCAGGACCTAACTCAACCCAAAAGCTAGTTCCAGGGGTGAGTGTTGCCCAATTTCTATATGGAATATTTTGGCCATATTCCTAACCAAAATGAGATATTTTAATAATCCCCTTCATGCCCAAGATTAGACATTTGGTTGTAAAGTTTGTAGGATTAAATATTTATGAGCGAATGTTAGTATATTGAATAGTGGGGATTAGAATAGTTACTAATTAGAGGGATATCATGGGCCAGGCCCGTTATATCTATAAATAGGAGGATACTAGGGTAAAAGGGGAGATATTCAGATTAGTAAACCTTTGGGGGAATAGAGCAGTTACTCTATTGTAGAAGGGAAACCCTTGGAGGAGAGATTTCTCTCCTATTTTTTGTTCTTTTCTTTCTACTATTCAATAAAATCTTTTTTTTCTTTCCCTTTCTGATTCTTGGTTCCTAACAATTGGTGCGACCTGCTGGATCCCCAATCACGATGGAGAATCAGGGTGAAGCATTGGAGAAAGCTATCAGTGAGCACGGTCTGCAACTGGTGGCATTAAAGACTGATATGAACTACATCAAAGATTTGATGTTACAAATGACAAACAAGAAGTCATCATCTATTGAGGGGGAAAATTCTGTGAATAAAGGTGAGAAATCAATAGAGGAAAAAGGGGGAGAACAAAGGATCCGAGCAAGAAGAAGATCTTCCTCTTCATTCTTCGGTCAAGAAAGTTGAATTAAGATAATGACCCACTTGAATGGTTGGCTGGAAAAATTCCTGAGGTACAAGAAATTCCTTCATTCCATTAGCTGCAATATGCATTCATGAGCATGGAAGGTGTTGCAATGCATTGGTTCTATGTTTGGAGCTGAAATAACCTTGAATACAATTGGGAGTCATTTTCCATAGCTTTAATCAAAAGATTCAAAGATAGCTATGGTAGCCACCTATTTGAAGGGATGGTTACCTTGAAGCAAGAAAAGCAAATTGAGATGCAAACCTGCATCAAAGAAAGGGAGAAGCTAATGAAGAAACAAGAGATAGCCACAGAAAAGGGCAGGACCAGTGGTCAAATTTTTGGCAAAATGATAGAGTGATGAGAACTTTGATGGCAATGTGTCAAAAGGTAGTGGTGACAAGACCTGTTCTTGGGCAAGAAAGACAAGTGAGACTGTTTCTTGGGCAAGAACAAGGAGCAAGACTTGTTCTTGGGAAAGAACAAGGAGCAAGACCTGTTCTTGGGAAAGAACAAGGAGCAAGACCTGTTCTTGGGAAAGAACAAGGAGCAAGACCTATTCTTGGGCAAGAATGACGAGCAAGATTTGTTCTTGGGCAAGAGAGATGAGTGACACAATTAGCCCATTGGATTGTGCTACTGAAAAGTCCAAGGTACAGCAGATGAAGCCAACAACTAAAACACAAGAACAATGCAATACTGAGATGAAGTTGAAGCTTGACTTGACTCACTTGATGTGGGACAATTGCGGAACAACCGAATAAATTAGTTGGCTTTTAAAAATCGTAGTTTGGCTAATAAAGAAACAACAAAAATGAAGGAAAAAGGTGTTGTGGGAGGTACGATGGAGGGGCCAAGGAGGAAAGAGATAGGAACAACCACTGAAGTATGGGTTTCAACGATGAAGGAGCTATGGAAGTTTTGCATGCTGACCTAACTTCCATCGCTGGAATTGCCAGGTGTTGTAGACAGCAGCTACCAAAGTCTGGGTTATGCAGTGTCCATTCATACCTCCACCACCATCGGAGCCACCAAACACCATCAAACAGGTGGTGGTTAGAAAGGTATTACTTGTAGAGCAAAGATGGGTGCCACAAGTACCTCCAACTGCAGAGCATGACTCTAGCAATAAAAATTTGATTCTAATGAAGCAGAAAGACATAGAGGTAGAATGGGTATTCTGTACGTTGGGTCTAATTCTAGATCTAATGGGTAAGGTCCAATTTCAATGTGGCATATGGCTTCAAAAGCAAATGCTTTCTAATAGCCTAATTCAAGGTTAGATTTTATTGGGCCCAACACAAGGGATATTTACCCCAAACCAGACTTTAGGAGGCTTTGCTCAAGTTTAATAGCTCTTGTTTTTTGCTTACCTCTTTGTTCACCATATTCACAGCCAAGCTTACCTCTTTTGCAATGACCGTGGTCCAACAGGTGCTACATGCTGCAAACAGTGGGATTTGGGAGGAGAAGACTATTTTCAACTCCTATTGCATAGGAGGAAATTCTTCCTAAATTGCAACCTTGGGACAAGGTTGGTTTTGAGGGGGTGGTATTGTTCGGATATTAAATAAATGGGATTAGAGTAGTTACTAATTAGAGGGATATCATGGGCCATGCCCATCATATCTATAAATAGGAAGATACTAGGGTAAAGGGGATGCATTCTGATAAGAACTTTGTGAGAACCATACCACAAAAGCTAGCTATTGTAACTGGAGAGCCCAAGACCTTTTAAACCCCACATTGGAATCCCATGCTTCCAATGTGGGACTCAAGTTCCATACCTTGCAATTGGATCCTAACACATTCAAATTAGTAAACCTTTGGGAGAATAGAGCAGTGGCTCTGTTGTAGAAAGGGGAAACCCTTGAAGGAGAGATTTCTCTCTTATTTTCTGTTCTTTTCTTTCTACTATTCAATAAAACCTTTTTTTTTCTTCCCCTTTTTGATTCTTGGTTTCGAACAGTGAGTAACCATTTTAGGATAGATTTCGTTTTCTTCTCTGTAAAGGTTTATTGCTTTATTTTCTCAAGACATGCTTGCTTTCTATAATATAGCTAGTTAGTATCATAAACCTACTTAATGTAAATCTACAATCAATATCAAGCGATAGCTTTCAGAAAATTATTCTTTCAAGTTGGTTCAAATCTCTTGATCTAGGAGCCTCTTGTCTGTTGATAACAACCTTAACCATTGATGAACCATGTATACCCAAGCTTCATCACAAGTCACAATTCCTTGTGTTCCCAGCCTTCATTGTGTAAGACACCTGATCATTCAACTTGTGAAGCCTAGTCTATTTAGTACAATCTTGTCAGACCTACGTCATTGCCCATCATAGAAATTGCTAATTAGGTGCATACTAGAAACACTATTTCCAAAGAACATTTCATGCGTGCCTCCCCATGCACACCTCTTTGCCAACATGTTCGAGCCATCAACACTTGGCTAACATATAAATCACTGACTACCCTAGCCTGCTTGTTTGTTGGCATCCCCTTGTCTTGTTCTAGTGTTAAGAGACTCAAATTGCCATCTTTGTGTAGAGGCGCTTGTAAGTTGTAGGCCATAGCTTCCACCTTACACTTATTCCTATCTTAGTCTTTGTTTAGAATTTGATGGGGTTGATACTGAGCCTATCATCTTGAGTACTGAGTAGTCTACATCTCTAATTTCCACCACAAAAAGTAGTGCCATACTTTCGATTCCTCTAAATCCAATGACCTCATAGTCTTAATCCAAGTTATTATTGCCTTGAGGGGAAAATTTATCTATAGTGGTCCCAAGTCATTTGTACCATTGTTATTAAAATCGTGATTTACCTTGTAGGATCATACAATCCTACCAGTTGAACACACCCTGACAATTTATTTTGCTTAGGATCACCAACAATCAAGATTGTGATCTTCCATGTGCAATTGTGGGATCGCCCCATAGCCAAAAATAAATAAAAGAACCGGGTTGTGTCCCTATGACCAGGTTTCATAATCCCTAAAATCTCTTCTAATTTGCAAAATCATTCCCTACCCATTTGCAACCTTCTCTATTCCCTACCTATTTGCAAATATCTTCATAATGCCACTGGACCTCTCCTTTGTTCATAATTGCTAAACCTTCACCATGCCTTGCTACCACCTCCACCTTGGGTCTTGGCCGCCTACGCCTTTTATTGTATCACTGATCGTGCACCCCTTTGGTTGTAGCATCATGCCAATTTAATGTCATTCTTGGTCTCTACCTCTTCTCTCAATCTCACTCTAGTCTACCTTCTCTTATAGTCTCACGCTCAATCTTTGCAATTTAATTTGTTCTCTCATCTTTGATTTGTGTTTTGTTATGTATTGTATTTGACTACTTGAATTATGATTTTCAACTAAATATAGTGATTTGTAGGTTATTTTTTGCCTAGTTTTTTATACATATTATTATATAAGTATAGTTTTGCATTTAGTTAGGAATGCCAAATCTTTCGATTCAAGTTACAAGTTTCCGCCCCTTCCTAATCCAGGTAGAATCTTGAGTTTAACAACATTGATCTGTACTGCTCTTAAGGGCTGTTGATAATTGGACAGGGGACTACTCTTGAGAAAAATGATCCCTAACTTGAGACATGGAATGATAGGGATTCCATCATCATGATATTGTTGTGAAATTTGGAAAATCCATGAAACATTTGTGTTATGATAATGGAAAGGAATATATCAACCAAAATTTCTCTAAATTTATTGAAGAGTGTGGTATTGTTTATGAATTCCTATTAATTGATATTCTGTAGCAAAATGGTGTTACAAAAAGTAAACACCATAGTTTGCAGGAAATCATTAGAATTTTACTATTCCAAATTTATGTTCCATGCTCATTTTGTATATTTGGTCCATTGACTACCATCTTGTGTTCTAGGTAATGTTAGTCCTGTCCAATTCATGACATCTTTCGACTTTCTTTCAATTCTTAATATTGACTCATTGAGTATTGAATCTCATATCCTTGGTCATGTGGCCTTCATTCATTTTCACCCCTGGCACCACAACACACTTGATTCTTGCGATCTCAAATATGTTTTCCTGGATTATGTTTCTAACAAGAGATACAAATGCTATTACTCTTTGAATCATTGTTTCTTTGTTTCCATGTATTTCACCATAAACGAAAGTGAACCCTTCTTTGCTTGTCCTCAACATCGGACAAAGAATAGCAATTTAGAAACTGAGAGCTTCTCTGCCAAGGTCCCCTTCCCTTGTTAATGCACAAAATTAGCACCTTCTTCATTAGAACTAGATGTTCAACATGTTAGGTTGTGATGCAGAAATACTGTGCAGTAAATTATTGGTGAAAAGAATGCACTAAGTGATAAGATGAATGTGTGTGAACAAATTATCATAACCTAGCTTGGGAAATGTAGTGGTCAACAAGTAATAGAGTTATTGTCCCACAATGACTAGGTCAACCTCCAAGTACTAATTTTCAGCATTAGTAAAGTGAATCAAGGTTAAGTTGTCATAGTTAGTAGTAAGTTGTGATGGTTAGCTTGGACTTGGACGTTGGATTCCACCAAATAGACACAAAATGACTCAAACAGAAAAACACTACAAAAACAAAAAGTAACTCGTGTCTCGTCGCTCTTACCTCCTAGGTTTACTCTCTCAAACCTCAACCTCAACCTCATGCAATAGTTCAACACTTGTATTCTCCCTAGAATTTCGTCCCAATTCCTTGGCAACATGTCCTAGTTGTCAAAGCAAACACTCTGTTTCCTTAGGCACACTTATAAGGCACTCATGCATTACGCATAGGATTCTCTAACAGTGCACACAACCTATATGCCTGCTTCAATTCTAGAGCCTATGAAAATCATATATCTCAGTTTTTCATATCCCCTAACTCATAATCTCTCTCTCTTTAACCCTTAGCAAGCTACAATTGGTTGATTTCCACCCTACCAAAGGCATTAAGCATAGAAAAATAAAATTGACACATAAAGCATGAAATTAAAATTCAATTGAACAGGCTAAAAGTTTAGAACAGTAACAGTAATGCAGTTGTTACAACGACAAAACAAATGAAAACAATGACTTAGCATGAGAAGAAGATAGAGAAGAAGCCATGGAAGCTCTCTATTGAAGCTCCAAAGTGAACACCATTGAAAAATCTCTATTAATTTCCGAAGTCTATCTCTCTCTCTCACTAAGCTTACACAAGACTCAAATAATTTAGTGAAAGCTTTGTGAAGACACTAAAGCACTGAGAAATTTACCATAAGTCCAAAAATCCGTGAAAAGTCTCATAAAAATTACAAAAATTCCTATATATAAGTTTCAGGAGACAATTCATCCCTCAATGCTATCAGACCATTGCTGGATACTGCTTCTGGAATTCTCACTGCTGAGTGCACGTCCCACTGCCATGTGCTGAGTGCATTGCTGGATGTCCTTATAATTAAAAATGATTTTGGCAGTTATAGACAATTGTTGCTAGTTTGCACTCCTCACAAGCCATGAGAGCCTAGCTGGGCATCTCATCATGTAGTGATGAGACGGTTGCTGGGCAATGGCAGCAAATTCCTTATTTTTGTGCAATTTTTAATGTTTTGTAAGTATTTGCATAAAACAGTTTCTATAAAAAAAATTCTAATATTTACAAACTATGCTAATTTTTTATGATTAATGTGAGACTTCCTATTATTTTTGGTATTTAATTCTCTAAATTGGTTCAATGACTCTTAATGAGTTGAAGATTCTTCACTAGCTAAGGCCAAGGTCAATACAACAAAATTAGTGTATCAAAGGGAAGGTAAAACAAAATTACATTTGAACCCGAAGTATTGAAGATATTAATTGACATGTTCCCTATTTCCATAATATTTTTGATTCTCATGTTTTTGACTCATTTCTGTAATTGATAATTTAAACATTCCTTTGAAGATGCTGCCTATGCAGGTTCTGTTATTGATAGAAGATCATGATTAGGTTGTTGTATGTTTTTGGATGGAAATTGGGAATCATGTAAGTGTAAGAAATGGAATGTAGTTGTTTGATCAAAGAGTAGAAGTTGAGTTTCGTGCTATGGCTCAGGGAGTTTATGAGCTGTTGTGGATGAAGATCATATTAGGTGACTTCAGAATGAAGTATCGACTTCCTATGAAACTGTTTTGTGACAATAAATCAACCATTATCATTGCACATAATCATGTTCAACATAATAGGCCAAAATATGTTGAGATAGGCTGCTACCTTGTCAAGGAGAAATTTTTTAGTGAACTGTTAACAACCATGTACGTTCCTTCAGGATACCAATAGGCAGATAGATGTATTAATTAAGGATACTGGGAATTGTTGAGTATTATTGCAAAATAACAATACTATTTTATTACAGCAGGTTATATCCTTTTTCTGGACAGATTGGTTGCTTTATGTGCTTTTAGTAGGGAAGAATTTCTTCCTGCAATACAGCTTTACTCTGGGCAAGTAGTTATTAGCATAAGTTTCTGTAATGTAAATTGTCGTTGTACTATCAAAATCTAGCAATAATGTTCAGAAGATTATTGTCTCAGGTATTAATTTAATTCTTTCCACTCTTTTTTTCCTTACTAATCTGTATTGTGTGGTTAGTTAATTGGTGGTCTTTGTCTCTATGATAGACAACCTTTCAATAAAAAAGGGTAGAGTTTCTACTAAAATATATATGATTTTATAGAAAAGTGATTATGTACGTTGTGCTATTAATTATATTAATTAGACTCCTTTTTCTAACGAGCTAATACCTAACATGGTGCCAAACATTTGTCTTAGAAGAACTTTGTTCTTGATCTAATGGGTTAGACTAGATATCTTCTTTACTCTTCCCCATTTTCAGGTCTTTAAGGCTTTCCATGTAACCCAAAAAAAAAAAAAAAAAGGTTACGTTGGCTTTTTGTCTTATCTTTTGGTGTATTACAGGTATCAGAAGTGAGTTCACTTTTGGGAAGAGCTGGTACAGCTGGGCTTGGCAAGGCAGTAGAAGTTTTGGACACACTAGGTAGTAGTATGACAAATTTGAATCTCAGTAGTGGTTTTACATCGGGCGTGACAACAAAAGGAAATAAAATTTCAATTTTGGCCTTCGAAGTTGCAAACACAATTGTTAAGGGTGCCAATCTGATGCAATCTCTTTCAAAAGAGAACATCAGACATTTAAAAGAGGTGGTTTTACCATCTGAAGGAGTGCAAAATTTGATATCCAGAGATATGGATGAACTCCTAAGAATTGCTGCAGCAGACAAGAGGTAGATTATCATGGATATTTTCGTGATCAACTTGGTAGAATTCTTACTTCGTTTGGAGCTTAATTTCCTCAGCTACTACTGCTATTAAAATCTTATACTGTTTTGACAGAGAAGAATTGAAAATATTTTCTGGTGAAGTTGTGCGATTTGGAAATCGTTGTAAAGATCCACAATGGCACAACCTGGATCGCTATTTTGGGAAGTAAGTAGTTGAATTGATTTAATCTTGTATTTTTTTATAACTAACCTAGTTGAATTGATTTAGTCTTTCCTTATATTTCTTCTTGTAACATCTGACATTGTGTTAGTTATGATTTTCTTTGTTTTTGTTGATGTTTAGGTTAGGTTCCGAGCTTACACCACAAAAACAATTGAAAGAGGAGGCAGAGATGGTGATGCAACAACTAATGACCTTTGTTCAATATACAGCTGTGAGTACGCCTGTTAAAAGGAACAGTGCATATGCCTGTCATCTTCCTCAGATTTGTATGCTGAACTCATAACACTTCATATCATCTTCATTGAAGTGTGTACTTGAGTATTATATATAATACTACGGAATGTTTTTGACTTACAGTTTGCAAGGAACTGAGGGAAAATTGTGTTTTGGGTCTAGTTTGAAATTATTTGATCACCCTCATTCCCTTTATTGGAAACATCACTAAAAACAAAACTACAATCATATGAAGAAAATAAAGCTGTCTCAATTGCTCGGTAATCAAATGATATTAAGTTGAATTTGCATGATTTTTATGCTGCTTCCATGTGTAAAGGTAACTTGTTTAAAAGATTCACTGATTCATTGTCACCTTTGATCTTTAATTGGATATAAACTATTCATTCCAGAGATTGTTAATTTTTCTGTCTATTATAATTCCAAGTTATAGCTAAAACTTTAATCTTAGCTGTCTTTACCTGTTCTTGTTGAAGTTACTAAGCAGTCTGTTGCCTGATGCTCAATAAATAAGAATGTGTATAAACAGGTTATAATATTTGCACTTTGATATTGAGAGATGGTTAGATGAATTTTTTCCTGTGCTTTCTGGGTTTTTTTTGTTTTTAAAATTTATGGATTTCTTTTCTCTATAAAATTGCAAAATTTTTTCATCTTTCATGTTATGCATCTTAAGAAACTTATCAACTGTTTTTTAAGACTCGTATAGAATTTAAGTCAAGCTTGATATCCAAATTTATGTTCCAATATGTGAACATTCTTATTTTATTATGAAAAAAAGGAAGTTTGATATCAAAAGTTAATCATGAATCAAAATATGGACAATTGAGTAATGTAGTGGTTAAGTAGTTTAATATAAATACTGTTTTGTATCAGTAAAAAGTGTCTGCATTGTTGTATAGGTGGCTGAATTTTGGGGTTAGGAATTAATTTTTATAGTACTCTTTTGTGGGATAAGAAATTATCCTTGCAAATCTAAGCTTTTGGCAATTTTATCCAAGTATATACCTCAAGCTACACAGATGTGGTATTTATCAGCTTTTTATTTTAATTTTCAACTTTGAACTCAACAAACACAAGCAACATCTAAGCTATTCATTGGATATCAATTATTCATTTTTGGTTAAATAGCTTGTCAATTTAATATTTTTGAATTACCTACATGCATTTTTTAGTATATTCTTTATTTATATGCATTTGAAGCATTAGAGTCAATAATAACAGCATGGAAGCTTCTGGAAGATTGTTTTTTTTATATTCTTTTGATAAGAAAAGAAATTCATAAGACCAAGAGAAAAATTATGAGGGTAGGGTTAGGATTCATCAACTAAAGAACAAAACAGAAAACAACAAAGAAAAGTCAGAATGATTATAACTTGGAGAGACAGAAGATTCCCGAGTTTTATATATATATACATATATCGAAAATGAGGCATGATTTGATTCTAACTCCTTGCCTCCCATTATTCTGTGAAATAAGAGCAAAAATAGACATCATGATTGGAAGTTGGTTCTTATTTCTGTAAGGTGCACAGCTAATTTTGTTAAATACATGACTTAATTTAGTTTGACTTTTTTCTTTGAGTGCAGGAATTATATCATGAATTGCATGCCTTAGATAGATTTGATCAAGATTATCGGCGCAAGCTTCAAGAAGAGGACAATTCAAATGCCACACAAAGAGGTACATGTTTGCCTGGATTACTTATTCGGGTGTCACTAAATCCACTTAAAATATGAGGAAAGATGAAATTTATTTCTGATAATTGAAAACTGCAGAATGAGGGTTACAATATGTACAGATTTGATAATTAATGCTATCCTAGAATTATGGGCAGCAAATCTAGGTCGATTACTACAAACAAGGAAATCAATCTTAATTACATATAATGAGGAAACAAATATAACCTGTAAAAAAATAAACAAAAGAAAATAATTAATAATAATATACAAGCTACAACAAATCCCATGTTCTTGTATTGTGTATTTGAAATGTTATTCTGTTTAGAGTCAATATCTGATTTATGGTAGTTTTCGCCAATAATATATATTGGTCCATCCTCTGGTGCCATTCTTTGCATGTATTTGAACTACCTTAACCAAATTTCTGTCATTTTTTCTTCAATAGGTGTTACACCAATATCTCCTAATATACAATATTACAATTATTTTGGGTTGTCCTTTGTGTGGCCACACATTCATCTTAACATATTTATTTATGCTGCATTCACTTTTTCTCGATATCCCTTTAAAGCATTCACTATCATATAACTCTACAATAAAACTTTCTTTTGAGCTTGTTGGATACTTTATAGTCACAAATAACCTCCAATACCTTTTTCCATTTCAACTACCTTGCTTGCATCTTGTGTGTACATCTTCATTAATTTCCCTATCATTTGTAATATTGATCTTAGATACATAAACATGAAAGCTTGTGATATGAAATTTACCTCCAAGACATTCCTCTTGTTTCTTGTTAAAATTGCAATTGCAATGCATACTGCCTTAGTCCCATTCAAGCTAAAACCCTTTGACTCCCATGTGTCTCCAAAGATCAAGTCTGGAGTTAACATCTTCCCTTGATTCTTCAATTAAATATATATCATTAGCTAATGAACATGTATTCAGGGATAACTCTTTGTATATCCCTCGTAAGACATCTAATAAATAAGTATGGATTCTGGACTCTTGCCTAAACTCAAACCTAAATGTAAATTTATAAGGAAGTCCTTAGTCTTGCCCCCAGAAGTTTTTACACTAGTAATTATCCATATCGCACATGTCTTGTATAACTTAGATATACAAAAAGAGTTATTTTTCCATAATAGTAATAAGAATAATGAAGAACTCTAGAATAATAAACTTTACACCACCTCTTAAGTTTTACTGCTTGCTCTCTCCAAACCCTATAAATTCTACTGTTCATTAGGTACTGGAATAGGCTCTTTGGTTTAGAGGGATAGACAATTGAGCATCTGTTGAAGAATTAGCAGGATATTTTCCTCCTATTTTGTAATTTTTTATTTTTCAAATGAACAAATTTGGAATGCATAGTGTTATTAGACTTTTATACAATTGACCACTTTTCTATTTACCATTATAAGTTCAACATGTTGCAAGCCTAAAAATCTGTCCAAGTATTTACATTTTAGGAAAAGAATGTTATAACTATGTTAGTCTTTGTTATCACAATGAGTATCATATTCTTAGGTGATCAAATGTTTATAAAATGTGTAGGAGACAGCCTTGCAATTTTAAGAGCAGAACTGAAGAGTCAAAAGAAGCATGTAAGAAATTTGAAGAAAAAATCACTATGGTCCAAGATTTTGGAAGAGGTAAGAACAGTGTTATTTCTATAGATTTTTATGAGTGAATGACCGAATGCAATTATTGTAATAGAAGTTGAACTTAGATATGGTATTTTTTTTAATTTGTTTTTAGTTTGGTACTGTTGGTGATTTGGCATCTGAAAAAGTGTTATTACTGAAATCCTTGAAATATTTTTAATGTCTTTTTGTGTTGTTTCCTTTCCCCTAGCTGTGCTTTTCCCTCTTATAAAGTTTCTTTTTTGAATTATTTTCGGCATCCTTTTCTTGAGAGTTTTTCTTATCATACAAGTATAAAATCTGATTGTTGTATCTGCAGGTGATGGAAAAGCTAGTAGACATCGTCCATTTTCTATACTTGGAGATACATGAAGCATTTGGTAGTTCTGGTAAGGATTGCAATGATTATTAATTATGCTTTACGATTGCTAAGGGTGTAATATGCTTTTTGGTTCTCTATGGACAATGAGTTAGGGTGGACATATCTAGTTATTTCCCGGTCTTGTATTTGTCAAACTTGCTGGAGTCTGTTTATAGAAAGAGTATTAGATTTATTGATGAAAGAAATTCGTTGCTATCATTATGACACAGTTCTGGATATGGTAATAAACAAAGGGCAATAGTGCCCATTCATTGGTATAGTTTATGTACTTTCAATTGTTTGATATGAAGTTGTGTGCATGAATTTGATGAAATAAGAATTGCTTCTCATAATTTTATTTTTAACACATCCTATGTTTTTTGTAAATGAATTTTCTGATCTGTTTACCTTGTCCTGATTTATTTTGAACTTAAGTCCCACTCAATTTAGTTGCTGCTCCTTTCTTTTTACTAACAAAATGTCAATCATCCTTTCCTGTTGTTAACATACCATGTACATAAAACATGTCTTTTAAACTTCCTCTACAACCTTGCAGATACTGATAAGCAAGCAAAAGATTCTCAAGAGAACCATAAGAAGTTGGGATCTGCTGGTCTTGCATTGCACTATGCAAATATTATCACCCAAATTGATACTCTTGTGAGTTCAGGATTTTACTTAAATTACGTATGTCTAATATTTGTTATTGTCTTGGAAGTTCAAATTATCTTTCTTGGTCTCTGTTGGTCGTGTGATGTTGTTAATAACAAAAATTGGAGAAGGGGAAAGAAAATGGAAGTAATCACATTTACACAAACAAGCTTAATAGTGTGTTTTTCAAAAAAAAGTTCACCTCAAACTCAGCTTCCTAATCATGGTAATGTTTGGGATATAGTGGTATCATTGGTTCTTTCAACTTGTCTTTTTACATTATTTTCTTGAAAGGAAACTGTTAGGATCCAATTGCAGGGTATGGGACTTGAGTTCCACATCTGAAGTATGGGATTTCAATGTGAGGTTTATAATGCCTTGGGCTCTCCAACTACAATAGCTAGCTTTTGTGGTGTGGTTCTCCCAAGGTTTTTATCAGAAACAGTTCTCTCCTTTTCTCTCTCCTGCTTGATATTTGTCATGATCATCTGGTCCTAAAGATAAATTGGCATGTATGACTTTCTGCTTTTCCTACCTCATTTTAAAATCAGTGTGATTCAATATCTATCTGGTTTCTAGTCATTTCATTTGTCTATCCAAGTGAAGTTTTAATAACTAAATAGTTAAAATATGATTGATCTGTTTTTGTCTCTTTGAATTGGTATTTATTTATTTTGAATATTATAAGCGAAGTTTGTTGTCCATTAGGAGATACAATTTTAAAAAATTGATCGAATATGATTGGTCATTTCTTATTTCTTTTACACACTATGAAGCAAAGCCTATGACCATTAAGAGATGCAGTTTTTTACTTTTTTTTTTGGGGTGTTGCTGTTACTTGCTTCCCTTGAGAAGTAGGATGAACATAGAAGCTGTTCTTATATTGCAGATTACTAATTACTTAATGAGTAGCCATGCTCCAATGAGTGACATGCTGACATACAAGGAAAAGAATAAGAAAAAATAAAATGCTTGAAGTTTTCTGGCCTAATCTTGATGTTCAAGAATCCCTTTAGTTGCTGTCTTCTTTTCACCCCATCGTTCTGTCTGCTAGAGTTTTGTACTTATTAAGCTTTGGTCCATTCTAAAACGTGTTTTGCAGTGACAATGTAGTACACGTTTATCTTGTTTCTTGGGCTGGCTTAATTTTGTTTTGGGAATTCTGATTCGGACATTATTAGGACTGATCGAGATAAAAGAACACAGAGCACGGAAAGATTATGGCTATCTTTTTAATTTTTGCATATATTTAATTGAATATAAAAATGGTGACAATTGTAAAAGGAGAAAAAACTTTAGTTTGATATAATGCTACTCACAATTGGTGGTAGAGACAAATGGTCACAATGGTACTGTTATTCTATCTAAAAGTAATGATAGCAAGACTATTGAGAAGGTAGCCCTGAGTTGACGTTTTAATTTATCCAGGTGTCTCGATCAAGTTCTGTGCCTCCTAATACAAGGGATGCCTTGTATCATGGGCTTCCGCCTAATGTAAAATCAGCATTGCGCTCAAGGTTACAGTCATTTCAGGTTAAAGAAGAGGTGCATATTCCATTTCCGTCATACATTTTATTATCTGGGTACCCATGCTATAAATACTTGAGTAGTTATTAATGTCTCCCTTGAATTTTTCATTTAGAAAGATTAAATCTAAATGGAATATTTATCTTTTCAAGGTTGCACTTTCTTCCAAGTAGGATCTCATGAATAGTATCAAGATTATAAAATGCTCCATTTTCTTGTTTGTGTATTCCAGTTAATAGATTTGAATTTATAATTTCATGTAAGCCATATGCATGACAGAATTTAATTGACTTAACACGGGGAAAAACTAAACAAGGATTTTTATTGTGTGTCAAATAATGTTTTCACGTTATATGTACTTCAAACTTACATGCTTGTCTGTACTTCTTTTTGAAACTAAGGAATTATTAAATTAATATATAGCTTTATGATATTCTCTTAATATATTCAACTTAATAATTTGCTTAGAAGAATTTTGCCATTACTCTTAGTTTTTTCTTTTTAAAATTTGTTGTTTTCCTCAGAATATTCAATCTGTTCTCGTCTGTACATATTATTTAGAACCTATAAATGACCATAAAACTTATATTTTAAATTCCTTAAATGCTTGTTAATGACTTGCCCAGTTCCATCTTTTAATGATTTTTATTGAACTTCTTTCTGCCAAAGTTATACTAACAAGCTTATATACTATATTGCCAATGTTGATTGTGACCAAATATTTAAATCTAAATCTGAAATGAAGGAAACATTCTTTCAGCTTACCGTCCCACAAATCAAAGCTGAGATGGAGAAAATATTGCAGTGGCTTGTTCCTATTGCTGCCAACACCACAAAGTATATTTGCTAACCCTCTACTCAGTAGTTCCTAGATTTCCTAGTATTGCATTTGATACAACAATTTTGTTTAAATTTGCTTTTCATCTGTGTATCATTCTATTCATCAAGAGCAATTCAGGTTGCTTTATCCATGTTACTATTACTCTATTAGGCATTAGCTTTCGTATGTTCTTTTCAATTATTCAATTACCATTAACCTCTAAATGTTCTGCTATCAAAGCTCTCGAATTTAAATAACTCTTTTTCACTTGGATAAATTCAGAGCTCATCATGGCTTTGGATGGGTTGGAGAATGGGCAAATACAGGGTGAGGACAGAATGCTAGAATTTATTTCCTCTATGTTTGTATGTTGTACCTGTTTTTTCTGATGCAAGTTTGTATAGGTCTGAGGTCAACCGTAAACCCGCGGGCCAGACCGACTTGTTGAGAATTGAAACACTACATCATGCTGATAAAGACAAAACAGAAGCTTATATACTTGAACTGGTTATCTGGCTTCATCATCTAGTGAGCCAAGTAAGAGTTGGTAATGGAGGCATAAGGTCCCCAGTCAAATCCCCCATCCGTTCTCCTACCCAAAAGACAGGGCAGTTATTTACACAGAAAGCCTGTTCTTCCCCCATGTTAACAGTTGAAGATCAACAAATGCTTCGCGATGTTGGCAAGAGGAAATTGACACCTGGCATTAGCAAGAGCCAAGAATTTGACACTGCTAAGACCAGGTTGAGTAAACACCATAGGCTAAGCAAGAGTAGTAGTCATTCCCCAATCAGTGAAAGTAAAAATGATATATTCTCTACAAGGAGGCTACCTTCTGTACCTGTCATTGACTTTGATATTGATCGAATGAAGGCCTTGGATGTCATTGATAGGGTGGATACCATTGGAAGTTCATAGTTATATGGCATATCTTCGTCTTTAAGCCAAAGGGGAATGCTAGAATTAAAATGAATCTGTTACCTTCTTCAAGTTGGATTCTCCCCTAATGTTTCTTGTGAGCCGTGAGAAATGTTTGTTGATTTCCTAGGCAAAGAGTGATGTGATGTGAGTCAGTCTTTTTGAGATTGTTGTAGATGATTACGGGACGGGGACAAAGGGGGTCACCGTTTTCCTTAGATGTATATGTACAGAAATGATCATATAATAATTTTTCTTCTATATGTTTTCTCTAAATCTTCTTGTGTGTGTGTCTATATATATATATATATATATATATATTTATATATATATGAAACAATTCATACAACAAACTGACCAAAGAACATAAAGAAAGTCATTAGTAATGATATTGTGTAAAGCTGAGGAAGGAGCTTTATCAGCAAATATATTTGTAAAGAACATACTCTTTCCATTACCCGGGAAACAACTTTATTTTTAAATCCTAATTATAAGAAACATAGACTTATTTAAGATATATTAATTACTAATTCTGTTTATATTTTTAATTTGTTATGAATTTATCAAAGAGACGTATACTTATTTTTCATACAAGTGAATGTATCTATTGATCTATTACCAATAAATCACATTTATCAGTGAAAAAAAAAACTCTTGAATTATGTTGTGTTATCAAATATTATTATTATTTTATGAGTATTTTTGAAATAAAATTTGAATTTATGATATAATTTATTAAAAAAGTTATCTATTTTTTTTATTAATTTTGATAAATTAATTATTTATTTTTTATATAAAGATATATAAAAAATTGAAAAAGATGTTTATAGAAAATGTGATAGATGTTTCTTTTGTCAACATACACTACTAAAAGAAACTAAATTTGAAGGTATATTTTTTAACCTAATTAAATATCACTATATAACATGTCTCCTGTATTCTGAGCTTTTTTTTGTTTAGTTTCCTATGTAAGTGAATAAGTTCAAGCCAAATACTTTAGGCTTAAATTCATTTTGATTTTTATAATTTTGTGAATTTCTATAAAAATTTAATAACATATTTAGTTTTCAACATTTTAAAAATGAGGTAATCTTAATTTATAGTTATTTTATCATCTAAAATTAAATAAAAAAAATATTGATCTAAATATGTGATTGATAATACGTACGATAATTTATTTATATATATAGAAAATTAATAATGTTAAAAGTAAAAATTACTTTAATATATTTTATAAATGATTTCTTTTAAATATTTTTTTCAATTTAAAGCATAACTTGTTAGAGAAATATAAAGTTTGAATTTAATTTATTAGATCATTTATAACTTAATTATTATTTTTATTTAACAAACATATTTTTGAAGTGTTTTTTAAATTTATTAATGATATTTTCTATTTCATTAGAGGATGAGATAAAAGTAAGGAGGAAGCGAATGGGAATGATATTTAAACATAAAAATAATATGATACTTTTCTAAGACTCATAACTAAGTATATTTTCTTTTTTATATAAAATTAATATTCTTTTATGATTATGTATGTGCACACAAGTTATTTTTGGGTTTTTATTATCAAGCTTATAACTCATTTATATAATCAAATTTAATGTTATGTTTGAACTTGTTTGTTTATTAAAACAAATTATTTTTATTGAGCATAAGTTACTTATAAATAATTTAGAAATAGCCCGCCTCATCTATACATCTACATGAAATTATAGGAATGTGCACAAAAAAAGTGTTGTAAAAGATTTAAAAAAAATGTATTATTATAAATAAAGAAGAAATTACTAAATAAAAAAAGCGGTAAATTTTATGTTATTACAAATTGTACATTTTTTTTTTTTTGTTAATAATATCTAGAACTTATTGTTACAAATTATATATTATAACTGTACAATGGATAATGCTAATCCTTGTTTCATAAAATACATTAAATATAGTGATATTTACTCCACTATTTTAAAATATATATATATTCTAACCTATTTTAAATATATTATTACTTTAGAGGAACATTTTCATCAAATATAAACGCAGGTTTTGTCAATGTGTTAGCTCAGTTGATAAAAGTCGATCAAAAGATCTTCCGTTATGGAACTTCAATTTAAATTATGAAAAAAAATGATATTAAAGGTTAATTAACCTTGTATATATAATAAAACAAGTGACTTTTCATATACATAAACACAGTTCTCATCTTCATTTGTCAATTTTCATGTTAAGGCATTTTCTATGTTCTAATCAATGTTAATAGTTAAATTTGGCATGATAATTGACTTGGTCGGATACTAAGTAACTTGTTTAACCGAGATATCAACTGAACCGAACCGGTTGAATTATATATATTTATGTAATAAATAAAATAATAGATAGATTATAACTAACTTATAGTTCGGTATAATAGTTGATGTTATTTGAATAATTATTAAGTTACAGACTATAAGCTAAACAACACAATTTTACAGCAATATTTTATATAACTGTTTAATTCGTTAATTCAAAATCGATTCACATTCGTTCAATTTAATTTTGGGTTGATTTATAATGTGTTTGATTCTGTATTGGTTCTATAGTGGGAACTAAAATTCACATTAAAAAAATGTAAAAATCTGGTCACAATATAGCTTTCTACTTACTGCAAATTTGGACATGATTATTTTTTAACTCACTAATGAAACAAACATACACTTATTATGTGTTTGGAAATATAGTGGAACACATTGAAAGAATCATGATATCTTTAAAGTTATTCTTTCACTTCTATTTTAATTATCATTCTAGAATTTTTTTATTAAATATAAAAAATAATAATTTTATCAAATTAATTTTATTTTTAATCAACTTATTAAATATGATATAAGATAATAATAATATTTAAAAAATATATTAAAGATATAAATAAATAATAATAATTAATGTTACATTAAAAATTAAAATAACAATTATTTTAAAATAATTTTTTTTATCTTATACAATAATTAAAATAAAAAAAATATTTTTTTAGTGTAATAAAAAATCATAATAAAATACTAGTTTTTAGATCTTTATTACCAATCTAAACACACTATTAACTTGGTTTATAGTAATACTTTGTATATCGATTTAATTGTTTAGTTAATGCTCAACTATATATTAGTTAAACAGACAGAGTTACTAATTTTATAAATATTGTTTTAATTATATTTTTTTTCATTATATATATATATATTCTTTAGGAGGTAATCCTATTCAATAATCATGTGACACTAAAACTGAGCATAATATAACAATAGAACTAGCCCCAGGAGTGAGAGCGACTCAAATAATTTTTAAAAAATAAGTTTACATAGTTGTGATTAAAAACTCGCTTTTTTATATGTATTATATTATGTTATTTTTATAAAAAGATTGAAATTATACGATAATTTAGAAATAAATTGAATAAGAAAATATAAAACTTCATTTTAAGATTTGTTAAAATTATATTAATTACTTAATGTAATAAAATATATCTTTTTAATAAAATTATATGTCTATATTTTTATTCAATATATATTTAATTCTGATTCCATAAAATATCACGACTAAACTTGTATGACAATAACAAACTGCTGTTTTAATCAGCCCATTCTCACTAACAAGTTTTAAGATTTTCGTGCTTTGAATGAATCCATTGTGGGTCATAGCTATGCATTTAGACTCCAATTTAAGCCATAATTTAAACTTAATTATGAGAAGCTGGAAGTTAATTCTCATCCAAACACTCCTTTATAAGAGATGGGTATGCATGTCTAGTTACTTCATTTTGCAGCCATAAATATATATGGAATAGATGAAGATGCATTGGAAATACTTACATCCAAAGAAAAAAAACAAAAGAATCATTGCAAAATCACATGGAAGGCATCCAATCCAACAATGAAGATTGCTCTATGCCCACGGCTGAGAACCTGATGCCAAAGAAACTAACACCCAGAGACCAATTCAGTCATGGTTGCGACGTGGGATGGGAGAGATTCCATCTTTTGTCAAAAATGAATATTTAATTATATGCATGAAATGCTTATTCCACATACAGTGTCAGATGCTACTACGATTTCATCTCAGCCATAGTATATACATGGACCGTATCCAATAATTTCATAGCAACATTGATCCTATGTTTGCTAACGACAACTCCATAGCATATAGGATCAAGTAAATGGTATATATCATCCTTGCATCTCAATCCATGCCTCCCCTCTGCCAATTTTATTCCATGTGATAAGAATCTATGTACAGATGATAGCTATGGCAGTGTTATGTCATAATTGCATCATATATTTATTCATGATAAAAATTATATCATCATTTTAAGGTTTAAATATAAATTTGATATCTGAAAAATATTTTTTTTTTTGTTTATGACATTAGATAAATTTTTATTTTAGTTTTTATTATTTTTTAAATTATGTCATAATAATGTTAGTAATCAATGATTTATTATGTTTTTTAAAAATTTAACATAATAGTTATAGTAAATTTTTTTATCAAATTATGTTTTTAAATATTTTGTTGATTAGTTTAAGGCTATTAACTATTTTAATATTTAAAAAATACAGCTTATTAAAAAAATTATATATAATTATCCTATTAAACTTTTTTAAAATAGTCAAAGTTGTACTTATGATATTATTTAATTTTTTATGTCATATAATGATTAAATTTTTTTTTTTAAAAGATTAAAATAAAAAATAATCTAAAAAATAAAAATAAAAATATTTATATTTAAAAATTAAATTAATATTTAAGTCATGTTTTAAATACTTCTAATTATATTTTATAATTTTGTCTTTTTATTTTTTAAACTTATATACTAGTGTAGATTAGAATATCAAAATAACTAAATAAATTTTTATATTTTATTATGATTATGGTAACTTATACTTTATTTTTAGAACAAGAATTCTTTCTTGTAATTTAGAATTTTTATTTTATATTGTCTTTAAATTAATTTTAGATATATTATATCCATGTTGTGTCTTGTGATTTATAAAAGTCATCGTATTCTCATATCTATATATGTCCCCAAAAAATCTCATATCTATATCTTAGGGATGTCGTGTCTGTACTATTACTATACTGAAATAGGTTATGTGCTCGGTACCCTACAAATGTCGTCGTAATCATCGTATGGTATATTGTAAATGTTCCTTAATATCAAAGCTTTATTCCAATCATTAAGTGTATTCTGACTTTTCTCCACTACAATATGTAGTATAATTAAATTGCTACTAAGATACCGACGAATATTAAGTAATATATATGATAATTTCTTTTTATGAGAAATAGTTTTTTTTTTTTTTTTGCTAACTTTTACCGTTTTACGTAAACTAAAATTACAAAATCATTTCTTTTAATGTATGTAAAATCAAGTGCACACAACATGAAGTTCAAGCATTTATAAAATTTTGGTTACAAGAAATAATTATTCCTAGTTTTACACAGAGAGAGAGAGAAAGAAAGAGATGCGTATATGTATACAAACGTGTTATATCTCACAAATGAATGGTCACGATTGGTTTTATTTAAATCTAATATTGAAATAAATTTCTATCATGATGTTACTATTGCTTTTTAAACCACATGCAAACCCAGTAAATTCTTCTAGCTAAAATTCTATGTTTGCTGCATCAACAAAATGCGTCTACAAATATGAAAAGGACTCCTCACGTAAAAAGATATTTAAAACAATTATTGTAAAAACAGTAATGCTGTTGTGATTTACGTTGATTTTTTATTATTATCGCAAGTGATTGAAAGTTGTTTTTAAAAATACTGTTTTAAAAACAAAACAAAAAAAAAAAACAGAAATAACTAAGAGGTGTTTTCTTATTTTCTTTTCTATTTTTTTTCAAGTGCTTAGAGAATAAACTTTTAGAAAAATGAGAAATAATCAGGAGAAAAACACAATTCAGAAGGAACAAAAAAAAAATTAAAAAAAAAAGGAAGAAAAAAAAACTGCCTTTGAAAACATTAAAAAGACAACCTAAGTGCATATTTATTTTCCTGTTTTCAATTTGATAAGACGATTTGCAATGTACCTTTATACTATAAGAATAAATTTAGCCATTTATTCTAACAAAATCACATATCTGGCATAGTTTTGCTAGCTTATTCATAAAAGTCTGTCGTGAGAATGAGTCACTGTCAAGTGAGAGGACCATCATTCCCATAATCGTTCCTGGGACCCTTAACCTAAGATATATGAATACATCGCATAAGAATTCTGAGTCTACCATAGCATTGCATCTGATGAAGTATATCTAAGTATAATGTTATCTAAAAACGATTATTAGTTCGAAGGCTATACCTTGTTGGGATTGGTGTAATTCCGGTCCACAAAACAAACAAAGCATTGTTGGAACTAGCTTAAGATCCCTCATCACTCATCACTCATTGATAGAAAGGAAATCCAAACAAATCAATAGAAATGACAATCATGCTCCACGTATTGTTTTAATCTATAAATATCCATATACCATTATAGGACTATATTTTGGGATTTTCCATACATATAGTCTACATAATCAAGATTATCACCAAAATTAATCCATAGAAACTGTGAGATTAATCTTTTTATCCACTTCCCACAGATCATGCTAAACAAGTCAAAAGTAAGGTGTTGCATGTGCTTCTCAAGAGTATATATTAATTGAAGAGTGCAAATTCCTTCCTAGCTTAAGAGGAAAATAATAACATTATCCAAAGTGATGAAAGCTAGGAGATTGCCAGGTTTGAAAAACCATAAGGTACTGTCATAAACAGCAACACCAAATGAAGCTAACTCTACACCTAATCCGCAAGAGACTTCCACGTAATTGCTTTCCGATTGCTGTGGCTTTGACAACATATACATATGAAATATATTTAGGTCGCATGGTCCGAAAGCCAGATAATTTTTTGCTCTATTTTCATAAATGCTTACTATCTTAGCATTGACATTATAAATATAATTGAAGTAGTTAACGGTTGTGATCAGATAATTGAGTTATATAATGTAATTTCAATAGTATAGAGCAAGAGAAATTTATGCGTGTGTATTTTTGTTATTTAGGTTTCTAAAAAATAGTAATTTAATATTAGTATTCATATAATTTTTATTATTATCTAGTTTAGTGTAGTGATAATTAAGTTATTTTTTTTCTTAAAAAATGAAATTTAAATTTAGTTGGAGAAAAACTCACTTTTTATATTTTGTTAGAGCCTTATTTTTTTGTTATTCTAGTTTAAAAATTAGTTAATCATTAATTTTAATTAAATATATTATTTTATAAGATATCAATTATCACCAAATTTTTGTAACATTCTTAAATTAGTTATATCAACGGTACCCTCTATTTGGTACTCTTTAAATTAAATAGATTGTTTTTTGAGATATTAATTTTCACCAAATTTAACTTATCATTTCTAAATTCGTTATACCAAAATTACTGTTTATTTAGTACTACCTTTAGCAAAATTAACTAACCTTGTGATAATTAAGAAAGTTAGTTAATATCATTTAATTTTATTAATTATATTTAAAATAGATTTTTAAAATATCATTTATTAAAACTTGATATTAAGCATAAAAATCAGTCATTGAAACTTGAGATCAAAATTAATTTAAGAATATTTTTAAAATGGTATCATTAAATAGGATAAAAATAATTAAAATTTATTTATATTTAAATTGAGTCCTAAGTAATATTAAGAAATTAAAGTCATTGGATGGTAACAATTTAAAAGTAAAAATTATTAATCTAAA
>JAMLFT010001442.1:0-30794 GCA_026544285.1 Pachyrhizus erosus
TTATAAACTTATTAAAGAGAACATATCGATCAACAGGATTCAGTCTAGTAGAAGAGATTAATCATCACAACATAACGAACATTTAGTGTTTAACAAAATTTGAATCAGAATTATCTTAAAAGGAGAATACCCGTGGAATAAAAAAAGTGAATGTATCTTGTTTAAATAAAACATAAGTAATAAATTTATATAAAATGAATTTGTTTCTTAGACAAAGGTGTGGTCTGAAATATTCTAATATTTTACTCATTATCTTATGGACCAAAATTACTTCATCTATTTTTGGTAGTAATGTTCGTACGATGCCCGACTTGCAGTTAAATAATGAAGAAATGGATCCGTGTGCATGGGATGGTAATTTTGATGGCAGAGGCCAGAGGGTTCACAGTATTTGGTTTCTGCGTCGATTGCTTTCACTAACAGTGTCAATGTTTACTGTTCTTGAGTTCAATTTGGCTATAGAACATGGTTTAATTAGAAGCAATAAACAAAGGCACATGCAAAAATATCCACAACGGGACAAGCTACTGCTCCAAAACAATCAAGCCAAAAATCCTGTGACTAGCAAATTTTCTCTAAGATAAAGCCAAGCCAAGGCAGCTATTGAGTCTCGACATTCTTCGTTAAAATAAAGGAAATGAAATAAATAATAATTTTGCTTTAGATCTCCTTTAGATTTTAAAATAATAAACCCATTCTAAATATCTAGGAACTAAATAACCTGACAGTATTTGAAAATTTCTCTTTTATTAACCACTTTCTAGAAGTTGTAAAAAGAAAATTTTGTTAAGGGTGAATTTGTTTTGAAGTGAACTAAGTAATAATGCATCTTCTTTTAAACTTTAATGAGTTAAAATCATAATATATTTTCACCCAAACTTAACATCATCTTTCTTCTGTTGAAAATTATCTTTAGTGCATGTGAAGCAATAAATTTGTCTTTCATTAATTTAAACCTGATAAAATTATTCTTCTATATATATATATATATATAGAATAGCCAAGTGCAAAGAATTTAAGATAGCCAAAGTTAGTCAAGGTATATGGATTCTTTGGTGGGGATAATGACTTACCTAATATACTTGGCCAAAAATGTTTTAGGTGGTGCTGGGTGCTACAGTTCTCACATTAATGCTCGATACTTTTGTTCTAAGGTCAGAAAGCAAAAGATGAAATAAACACTCAGTTGATAGAATGGCCCAGGACATGTTCAGTGGTGTTTCCAGCTTTGAAAAGTTTGAAGTTTCGCACTTAAAGCTTGAAAAAAGGTAGTTTTTATGTTTTGCAATTTTGAAAATAAGCATTTGGTTGATAGAAGTAATTAGCTTTGCAATTTTGACTTTTTCTCTTGGAAAGGGCCCATGAAACAATCATGTCATATTATATTAATCTATGTTTTGTCCTCATTTTATTTCTACCAACCTGGACAAATCACTAGCCTCCACCTTATTAAGAAAGTTGAAGACAGTTTACAAGAACAGATAAGAACTTTGAAAAAAAAATTGAATTAATTGCATTTTTTAATTTCTTTAATGTGAAATGTATAATTTTAGTAAAAAAAATGAGTACATTTAAATTTCTTTCTTTATGATAAATTTGGAATATGAAATAATTTTAAAAATAAAAACATTAATAATAACTTAAAAATTTATAAAATATAATATTAGCTTTTAAAGAAAGTTTCTTTTTGAATTTTAATATATTTTAAATGAAATTTGATGTTAAAAAACTGCCCTAAAGTTACTTACAGGTATAAAATGTCTGCACATCCACCTAGGCTAAGGCTATTATAGTATCAGAGTATATATTTATAATCATATATATGTGTGTGATTATAAGTTAAAATTTTAGTATCATTATTGTAAAAAAGAAAATTGCCTGCTTCTCTGTTACAAAAACAATGAAAACGAAAGCAAGGAAGAAATTTGTTGGTAATCTACAGAAAAACAGTATTTAGGATTACAGTAAAATAATAGTATTGCCTCACTGTGGATTCATAATTATTATATGGAAAGAGAAAGCAAAGAAATAAAGCATGTTTTATAAATCTAGAATGCAAGGGTCGTGTTCTCCATGATAAATTATAAATGCATTGTTGATTTGTTTTACCTTATAAAATATCAAACAATAACCCTTTATTTAAACGACATGAAAGTTATAGCTTAACATACACGGGGCACCGACAAAAAAACTTAGTTGTACAATATAAAATGATAGATGAACTGTTAATAATTTAGTAGCTTGGTGCATAGCAATTCAATGGCTGATAAGGTAGAAAAATAGATAGACAATATTGGTAGAAAACGGACTGTAAAGTGCTGGAATCTAAACTGGGAAAAACAATTTACTTTTAGAATTTAAATTGTAAAATTATGAAAAAAATTAACTTTTGAAATTAAAATTTGAAAACGTGTAAAAACATGTATCTGGAATTTAATTTAACTTTTTTAGAAAATTATTTTTACATAGTTTTTAAATTTAATTTCTAAACAAAACATATAACTACCTAATTGAATAAGGGAACATATGAAAAAGGTAAAAAATCCTAATCCAATCAACGAGGCTATAAATTGTGAGGCCACAAGTGAGAATAGTAGACTTGTACACAAATTCCTTGCTCAATCTACAAATGAATAAAATATATCAACATGCATTGGGCACCCAACTTCTGTTACTTTCCTCCACATGTTAAAGGCTTAAAATGTGGATTTAATGCAATTATGTTGATGTGTCGTTCTTAGTAAAAACTAAACACTATTGAAAACAAAAGGAAACACTTTACTACTGAGATGCATTATGTGGGGTTTTGACAAATGACACAAAATCTTTACTAAAATGATCAACTTATTAGAAACACCCAAATCGCCTCCATTCAATATAATGTATGAAACGAATGAATTTTCACGCCTTTGCCCAAAACCCTTAAATGAAAAATTAGTTATTAAAAAAAATTCATGTATTGTTTCAGAATTTAATTCTTATTCCAATTAATGGAAGTTAATTTGTTTGTTGAAAAAAATTATTATTTAAAAATAAAATTAATACAAATAAAATAGTTGATCCTTAATATTATTTTCAAATTAATTCAAACTAAACTATTTTTTAATCATCACGTCAGATGATTTGTTTAATACATTTAGTTATTATAGATTGCCAATATACATATTTTCATTAATTAACTAGAAATAATTTCAAACGGAATTTTTAAAATACTTGTTGTAAAAGTTAACAAAATTATTATATAATATTGAATCCAAAAATTTTAAATTGTGAAAATAGTACTGAAATTTATGAATTTGTGGAGACAATATTCATATTACATATTGTTTTTTTTATTAATTTTCAAATTATGGAGGTTATTTATAATTATACATATATTATATTGAGAAAAAATTAAAAAATTTGTGAAGACTATTGCTCCTATAAAGCCTGCAGCTAGCTGGCGTGACAACCTGCAATGGTTAAATTTGATTTTTATGCATAATTAAAATAAAAAATTCTACATTGTTAACTAATCCTAATATATATTCATAAAAAAAGAAATCATAACAAGTACTTTGAAAATAGTTATTATAAAGAACAATAAATTTATTATATAAGATAATATATTATTAGATATTTTATACATTGTTAATGTATTCTAATTACATTTAAAATAAGTGGATTTTATTTTTATTTTTTATTTCAAAACCAATACAAACTGAATTACAATAATTTTTAACAAAAGAAATGCTAACAATAAATTATCTAACATATTTTTTTAATAATTTTTTTTGTTAGTTAAAAATTATAAAACTTTATAGATTTTATTTTTTTTAATGAGTATCATCAATAATTCTATAATGTTTAATAAATTTTAACTAATAATAAAAAATATGTCAACATTTTTTTATTTAATTTTTCTTTTCTATACATATCCTTATTTAAATATAATTCTGATTAAGGTATTATCAAACGTCAAATATAAACATTTTTTGGAATGAAAAATTTAACCTTAATTTAGCCCTTCTAGTATAGCCCAAAATCTATTGATTTACAAACATTTTTTTTTGTGTAATTAAGAAATATTCAAAATTTTTATTTGATTCCCAACTAATTTTTCTTTCATGGTAGAGTTAAGTGAGAGATTGAACGCAGAGCATAATTAAAGAATAAACTGAACTAGTGTACGTACGAATAACGTTTTGAATATACAAACATTTCTAGTTAACAGAGTTTTGACGCCGTTCTAAGTTATCATGACCTAATCCCGTAATTCCGGTTCCTAAAAATCCAAGTTTTGGAGGGAAAAAAAATTGGGAGCGAAAACCCGTTTGTTTTCTTTGATTTTACAGTTTCTTTTTTAAAATTTTATTTTCCTTTTCCTTTCCCTCATCGAATTCTTGGATTGAATCCCCCACTATGATCGAGTCCAATTCCAATCACAAGAGACCATTGGAGCATCACCCTCTTCCTCCTTCCAACAACACTGTCTCTGTCTCCCTTTTTCTAAAACACTTCCATGTCCCTCTCCTTTTCTCCACCCAAAACGGCACCGTTTTCCGCTGCGACTCCATGCGTCTTCGTGCGGACTACCCGTACTCGATCGGTCGCGGATCCCGCCACTGCATATTCGTCTTCCGCAACCGGCGCGTCAGCAAGCGCCACTGTCAAATCCTCTTCGACTCTTCCCTCCGCAAACTCTACATCCTCAACGGCGTTCTGCTGCACAACCACGACTCCACCGCCACATGTCGCCTCGTCCACGAGTTCAGAAAAAGAACGATGACTTCATCTTACGGCAACGCTATCGCGCTTCGAGAAGCTTCCAACGGGCTTTTCGTGAACGGGGTCGAGATTGAAAAGGGAAAGGCGGTGGAGATATCGGTTGGAGATAGGGTTTCGCTTGTTTGTGGGAACGAGAACGGTTCATGTGGGGTTGGGAACGGAATTGGGTTTGTTGTTGAGAGAATTGATTTTCAAGGGTGTGATGTTGAAATTGATGGGTTAAAAACATTCTCGGGGCACTCGCAGAGTGGGAAAAGAAATAAGAGGGTCTTTGCTGTGAAGGCTGATGTTTCAAGGTATGAAGGAGTTGTTGGGAGAGCAAGGTTGCTTCGGGATAGGTGCAGAGATATATTGCTTAGTAATGATCCTGTGTTGCGCATTCTGCGCGATGAATCCAAGTGTGCCCCTGGCAATGCTGAAGTGCAATCAAGTTTGGAATTGTTTGGAGAAAGTAAAGTGAAGAATTTGGATGCAAAAGTGGGAGTTGGTGTTGCTGATGGGGTTCCTCATGTGGTGAGACTGTTAGATTCTGTAGGGGAGGATAATTGTATTAATCCTTCTGTTGGTGGTGACTGGCAGGGAGAGTTTAGCGGTGGCGATGTTTATCCGTCGCCTGGAAAGAATTTTTATCTGAATCGCCTTGAATTTATGAACCGCGACTCCTCTGCGTGTCATCGGTCGATATCTCTCCCTGAACTTATTCATCCTGTGGAGAGCATTTCGAGGATGTTTATTGCAACTTTTACAAGTGACATAAAATGGTGTGATTACCTAAAATTTTTTAATGTGCTGTTTTCCTTTCACATTGATCTTTTTCACACCATTTTGTCTCTTTATTTTTATTTCCTTTTGGTTTATCTTTACTTGTGTTTATAAGTTTTAGATTGGTTAGCAATGTCCTGCATGTGAATATCTCAGTATTATCTGTTGTGAACTGGTACACTTGAATTTGCTTATATTTTAGGATCCTAACTGCGGTGTCTTGTTAGGTTCTTGACATACTGCAAGATTCCTTTTCATCTTCCAGTTACAATTGCATGCCACAATACTGAGAGATGTTGGAGTTCAAAACCTGATGAAAGAGTATTTGTGCCTTACAAGGATTATCCTAACCTAGTTGTAGTGTAAGTTTATTTTTTTATTTTAATAATCTTCTGGAGGGTGGGGAAGATATGCCCTTACCATACGCTACTTTATTTCTCCTATTTGTGAAGGTTCTTTCTTCTTGGATATTAGGTACCCTCAATTCCCTGAAACCATAGCATTTGGTAATAACAGCAAGAGACAGGGGATTGCTTGCCATCATCCAAAGTTGATTGTTTTGCAAAGAAAAGATAGTATTCGAATTGTTATTACATCTGCTAATTTGGTGGAAAAGCAGGTATTCTGTTAACCAAACTTCTAGTTATTAACATTGATTCATGATATTTATCTAACAAATTGAAGAGCAAAATGTTGTCTTTATGGCATGTAATTTGATCAAATGGTTATTTAGACATCAAATACCTGGTGGCCTATTGCCCTCATAGAGAAAAATGTTTCTAGCTTAGGAGTATTGTCCTTTTAAGGTCTTCTGATAGGTTAAACACTAAGAATAGTAATACTTAAATACCTCAGTTTGTATAGTATTTGAATGTGATTTTGAATTGTTATTGCATCTGCTAAAAACTCAATAATACTGAAATATTCAGCAACTCACTCATTTGAACTAAACAACACTAGATTCAGAAACCAATGGAAGGTATTAACGAATAAAGCGACATTATAAAATATGCAAAATTCTCTGCTCTTTCGAATTCCCTTACTCTCTCCGTTTCTCTCTCCAATTATGCCAGAATTCCCCTCTCCAGCCAGAGGTTGCCACTTTAAGTTCTGTTATTACACCCATCACGCTTTCCCCTGACCTTCCATGTCCCATTAGTTGTTTTTTCTTCATTGCACTTACTATTTTCCAGATCACTCTCTTGTTGTTCCTACCTTCTTCCTCTCTTTTCCTTGTGTAGACTTGGGTCACCTGTGGTTTACTTTATTGACTTTTTGCATCCAAATTAAATCAAAAGTAAGGTTTGTAAATCCTTTTGTTAGCATCATACAAGGATTGTTTTAATTTTAATCTTAACCATCTATTTCAATATTATATGGTTGAAATCTGCTCCCCTTGCTCACATCTCTCACATGATGACTTATCAAACGGAGAGTTTATTTTTTTATTTTTTTAAGGGATATATATTAATTTTTAGATTTTATCATGAATGATTAAAACATTCTAGTTATGTGATTTTCTTTTTAAAAGTCACATTGGTTCTTTTAAAAAGTCACATGAAATCTTGATCACTTTCATGAATGATTGTAAAACCCAATTATCTCCTATTACTCGTAGAAAAATGATTTTCTCACTAGAAACTCTCTCTATATATGTGTGTGTGTGGAGAGAGAGGAGGGATCAAATTACTCTAAGAGTAACTCTAAAAAATTATTTTCATTCTCATAATTAATTTTCTTGAAATTTAATGGATAAAAAATTAGTGACTCATTGCAACTAATAAAATTCAAGAAAATAAATGGTAAAGATGGAAAGTAATTCTTTTAGAGTTACTCTTGTAGTAACTTTATCTCTCCTATATATATATAAAACCCATGATTGAATTTCATCTTGCATTGACTGTCCTGTATTCAATGTTGTTAAATGGTGGTGGATTTTTTGCCAACCTCCATAGTTAATTTGTGAAGGGAAGCCCACTATTGCTGCACCATAGTCCACAATGGCGTGTTGATATGGGAGAACTTTGGCCTTCTGCCATATTCTGCTATCTGCCGTTGATAACGCTGCCAATATTTTTATTATTCATTGACATAGTAATAATGTTCCTTCTTGGCTTTTTTAATATGAAAAACACTGCAAAATTTGACTGGAACAATAATGTGAAATAGAGAAATGAGCAAAGTAAAAGAAGACGGAGAAAAAAAAAGTTTTGGAGGTCACTTCACTCAATTTAAGTTAATTTCTATGATACTTCAGTATAAAAACATTGGAAGCCGTAGCATTATTCTTGCAAATGTTTAGATGTAAGACATCGACTACAATTGCCTTAGTGTTCCCAATATAAACTTTGAAGCCTATAATAGCAACATTTGTTTCATCATGTTAATTTTGATGTATATTAGCGTTTCTATAGGTACCTCTAGTCATGCTGTAGTAGGTTTACAATTATTCTATGTTTGTATGTCGTTAACATGGCGAAACTGTTGATTAATTTTCATGGTTATGTAGTGGAGCAGTGTGACTAACACTATATGGTGGCAAGATTTCCATCATGCCTTTTCTGTTGATTTTGCATCACTTTTCCCAAAAATTGGCAACGCTGACATTCATCAAGGCTCAAAATGTGACTTTGCTGCTCAATTGGCTGGGTTTATGGCATCTCTCATTATTGATGTGCCCAGTCAGGCTCACTGGATTACTCAGCTGACAAAATATGACTTTGGAGGCGCAACAGGACATCTTGTTGCTTCAGTACCTGGAATTCACTTTTATAAAACTTCTGTTCTGTCAGAATCTTTTGAGGCTTCTTCTGTAAGTACTCAGGTATGTCATGCAAAGATATTGCTGCTTGCAGTGCTGGTGACTGCCCTTGTCACTGCCTCTGTATTTATTTTTGGATATAAACCATCATACTTTTCTGCTTTTAAATTTAATATTTGCAAACTGTATCCACCTAGCTTGGGTTAGAATAATATACCCTGAAACCCGACTTCTTGTGTTTAAGGTGATGCTAGTAGAATAACTTAGCTTTCATGTTAAATTCCAGTGCTAAGTTTGTCAGCCATGATTTGGTGGCTTTAGGTGAAGCCACTTCTCCTCTGGTTCTGGATTCTTTGACTGCAATTTCTACTCTTATAGATGCTAATTGCTGTGCATTTTTTTGTATCTGGTTTGAAGTTTCTTGGTTCAGTTGTGGCATCTGTGGTTGGTTTGAGCCATCTTTTCTGCACTGTGGCAGACTCAAACAGTGCAAGACTAAAAGCACTGGCTTCTTTCCTTGGAAAGTCTTGTAAGAATGTTTATGGGAAGTTGGAGATTGTTTTAAGAAGAAATCCCATTGTGTCTGTTGATGAAAATGCTGTTAGTGTTCTTGTTCCCAACCCAGATCAAACATTTAAGGGAGGTAAAAACTAAGTTGCTCTAGAATTCTTTTTGCACCACGTATGTCGGATTCTCCATCTGTCTCATGATTTTCAAATTTATCTTTTATTTCCATTTTTTAAATCTGTTTGGATTTACAGTTATATTGTTGCTTTGGACTTACATTGCATGAGCCAACCTCATCTAGAGTGGGATAAGACTTATGTTGTTGTTTTGAACTAACAGTTAGATTTTTCTGGCTATCCTTAACGGTAATAATATTTATTGTTTTTTGGTCCTTTCTGTAGATTGTGTTCAACTTGGTTTCCTGCCTAGAAATGTAGCAAAATGGGTTTCTCCTCTTTGGGATGCTGGATTCTTCTCGTTCTCTGGATATGTTTGTCCAAAAGAGGCACTTGCAGCTGCCTTAGGAGAAAACAGCAAGAAAGTACATCTAATACTAAATGTGTCAGAGGTGTGTTGGATGTGTCTTCTATAGGATGACCTGTTAGTTGCCTTATATATGTTACACGATATATGTGACTTTGCAGGGGCATCATTTTAAAGATATGTCAAAGATGATGCAATCTGAACAAATTGTGGCATTTTGCTCACTCATTGCTTCAATTCAAAGATGTTATGGTCTTTGGAGATTACAAGAGGTAAATGGTGCCAGACCAGGAAGATCTTTTAGCATTAACAATGTTAAAATGTTCCACATTAGCTAGGAATTTGGCCTAAATATGCCCCCTATAAGACTTGGACAATTCTTTCCCCTTGAGCCAACTTTTGGAACTGAGTTAGGCTTAACACACTAATATGGTATGGGAGCCTATCTAATCTCTATGGTAGGCCACCTGCTAATTTCCAAACCTGTAAATTTAATGTTTTGGATGCCCAGTCTTGGTGTGGAGGGTGTGTTCATATGTCTCATATTGGCTAGGAATATGGCCAAAAGACTCTTTATAAGGTTTGTGCATTAGTTCCCCTTGGAGCTAGCTATTTCCATTTTCCAATAGATTGAAATAGTCACACTTAGTTTATTGTTGAAATTAAGGTTATGTTTGATTCCTTGTTTTAGTTTTGTTTATCTTTAAGTAGTTTTAAGTTTCTTTTTCTTTGTCAATCAAGCACACTTGATCTTGCATGTGAATGAGGAGGTTTACGCTAAACTTATTTTTGAAAGATCCAGTTATGAATAATTATTATTACTTTTTGTACTAGGTTCTAAATAAATACAGATGGCCAGAATCATTGAAGTCTGACATTATATACAGTAAGTGCGTTTTTTTGAATATTATGGAGTACAATACCCAACCCTACTTTACAGGCCAAAATCAACATGCTGACCTCATTCTTTTTTCATCCTTTTGGACTATATTGTTCGATACCTTTTCTGTCTATCAGGTGCATCTTCTATTGGTTCATCTGTCAATTCAAAATTTCTTGCTGCTTTTTCGTCTGCTGTTGGGAAAAAATCATCACAACATTTTGATTCAGAAGAGTCTGATCCCGAAGTAATTTGAGTGCCTTTTCTCTTCCAATATATTTCCTTGGAAAGTTTTACATATATTCTGCAAGATGCATGATTTGTTGAAATTATGTTTATTCTGTAATTCAATAATTTAATTATGCTTTGACAGTGGGGCTGCTGGAATGCTAGCGAAGAACTGAAGAATCCTTCAGTTAGGATTATATTCCCCACTATCAAAAGAGTGAAGAGTGCTTATAATGGGATTTTGCCTTCAAGATATATTCTTTGCTTCACAGAGGTAATATGATCTTATCAAACTTTGAATGAATAAATTAGATGTGTCTGGGAATATATATTTTTCTTTTAAGCTATATTCCTTGGGTACCCTTTATTTGCATGATTGTGCTGGTTCCTTTAGTAGTTTGTGGTCAATATTTTGTCAAATGTCCCACTTAATTGAAATATGAATACTAAAATAAAGTAGTATATTTATATTTTCAAATAACAGATGAACAGACATTAACCATTAATTGCCTAGGTGTTGTCACCAGTACCCTTATCATTAAAAAAAAGGTTTCCAGAGAAATATCTTTTTTAAGGCATTCTGAACGATGGAGACAAGGACAGATTTGAGTCTTATCATGTCAGATTTTTAAGTGACAGATCATGTGGAGAGAGAGGCACACACTCATACAAAGATTGCAGGGGACAATATGTATGTAGGTCCCTATTTGGGATGAGTCAATCTCTCTTGACATGTGAAAAACACATTTACAAAGGGTGATTTAAAGGAATATATTGAGTCAGCAAATATGCTCCCCTCCCCCAAGCCATTTCAATTGCAAGATCTAAAGAAATTTGTTCGTTAATTTTGAATTCTTTTTGGCATCACAGATATCAATCCCATTTAGCTTGTGACTCTGTTTTATTAGTATTGAAAATTATTTTTAGAAATTCTTTCCAAAATTAACTTAGGAAGGTGAAGGTCTGACATTGTACATAGATGTAATTATGTGAACAATGCATAACTGATTCTCTACTTTTGAACAGAAAACATGGCAAAGGTTGAAAACTTCAAATATACTTCATGATGCCATCCCTCATCCACATGAAAGAATTGGGCATCCAATGCATATCAAGGTAACTAACTTTATACTGATTTATACTCGTGTATGTACCCTAGTTATGGAAAATATACTCAAGTTAGTTGCTATATGTATTCTTCTTATGCTAAATGAAGGAAGTCCCTGGTAAAGCTGAATTTGAGAAAGGTTCAGGCACCTCTTTCTTTTTGTGTCCTGTCATTTCCCATCTCTAATTTGATTGGAAAATTATTGGCTAATGCTCCTGAAATCTGAATTAGGATGGGTTCAAATTGGTGAAGGTTGACTTAAGGTTATTTGAATGGGTTCACATTTTATTGGCACAAGTGAAAAATATTTATGGTTTAGAGATTTTTGGTGCAGTTTGCTGATCTAATTATAATTAAAAAATAGGCTTGGTTATACATTTTGGGCAGGTTTGTTTGTGCTTATTTTTTAAAATAAGTGATTTTTTAATAAAATAAGTAGTTTTTAGTTTTTTGATGTGTTTGTTTAAACTGTTTATTTTTAAAATAAACAGTTTTCTATTTTTTTTTTAATAAGCAAATCCTATTTGCTTCTTGAATAATTAATTACTTCAAAAAGCACTTTTTTCATAAACATTTATTTTAAGTTTAAACAAATTGATCCTTTATCATTTATAATTTTGTTTTACCACCTTTTTTTTCTGCATATTTCACGAGCACATTTTTCAATTTTTTGCACAAATTACTGAGTCTTTAAATATGTAACGGCGTGTTGACATGTTCCTAAAAAAGATTTTTAAAAAAAAAAATGACGTCACTTTGTTACCAATTTTCATGAAAGAACGTCGCTTTGTTACCAAACATTGTTTTTTTATAACTTTTCTTAGGGACATGCTAGCATGTCGTTACATATTTAATGGATTAATAAAATGTGCGGAAATTAAAAAATATGATGCTAACATGCAGAAAAAAATTTGTGTAGTAAAATTCTTAGAAACTGTCGTAGTTGAGTGATAAAATGTGTAATTAAGCATAAAAAACTACTATGTTTATTTGTGGGATGTGCCATAACAGTGGTAGCAATGTGCTTGCTATAGAACCTATAATTTATCTAATTCTTTAATCATTTATTTATTTATTTTTGTTTGGTTACATGGAGTGTTATATTTACTATTTTAGTTTTTTGGCTCCTGTTGTAACAATTATCAATGTTTTGGAGGTTCCCCACCATTTTCTGTCCTGTTGTAAGAGTGCCAGTTCTCTTTTTCTCTCTGAACATTAAACTCATGTTTCTACGGAAAAGGACAGCATCCAAATCCATCTGTAGGATGAGCTTTTGTCATGTCTTTGTTTATGCTTTCCATTGCATGATTGTATAGTTAATTAGTGACTCGCTGTTGATGCAATTTTACTGTGAGCATGCTTTCAAAGGACCTTTAAATCAACTGTATTAATGTAATTATTCATATGGTTGTCACTGAGTTCCTTCTGTAATCTATACCCCTTATAATATATATAGGATTTGCCTTGGGTGATTAGCTTCTTGATTACTAAACCAATCTGTGCTTTTCCTCCCCACATCACAAATGCATGTTTCAAGTGACTTGATTGAAAATGGTATGCTCAGGTGGTGCGTAGATGCTTCTGGTCTGGGAGGGATGCACCTTCTGCTGGTTGGGTATACTGTGGGTCTCATAATTTTAGTGCTGCTGCCTGGGGGCGACAAATTTCAAATCCGATTAGGACAAAAACTGATGGACCTAAAAAAGAGGACCTTTCTGTGAATTATGGGCTTCACATTTGCAATTATGAACTTGGAATTATATTTACTTTTCCTCCTACAGAAAATAATGGTTGTCCTAAAGTTGAAAGAACAAAATTAAATGATATAATTCTGCCCTTTGTTGTGCCTGCTCCTAAATATGGATCTAGTGATCGGCCAGCTACAAAGCAGGCTATGAGGGAGGCTATGGCTGAACTTGCTGAGCGAGAGAGGGAGAAACATACAGAAGAAGAAATGATGGAAGAGCTTGATGATGAAGAGGAATATGTCGAGCTTCCAGAAGAACTGGAAGCAACCAATTATTTTGAACAGGAGAAGGAAGAGAAGGAATATGCTGATATACTCTGGAGTCAGGTTGATTCATCCCAGAGCAATTGAACTTCTGCAAGGAGCAATATTAGGGGCAAGAGGCAGTGATTATGGAGCTGTCAATAGGAGTATTTTATACACGATTTGTCGATTGTTCAGGTACAAGATAGATTACAAAAACACGTGGACTATATTTGTGTAAGGGGACTTGAGTGAATCTGGCTCCGGGTTGTAAAATGCAGGTGTGGCTTGGAAATTAAATCGATATGCTTTCAAGTATTCAACTGACGAGGACCTGAAGAGTTATCCTGAGATATTAGGATTAAAGAGCTAAGCCGTTGACCTTCCTGATAAAGTGATTAGGAACACTCATCCAAGGTTGATTTACATTTGGAGCAAAAAGTGGTATTTTAGACCTCTTGTGGTTTAGCCCTTGTAGTTGGTGGATTACTGATACCACCCTATAGCTTCATGTCCCTATCCTAGTTGCTTGAATTCCACCTCAATGCGGGTTTCTTAATGAAAGGTATTAGGAAGATAGATTGAAGGACCTACGGTAGCATTTCCCATAGTTTAGGAATTCAATTAGAGGGTTTGAAAGTGGTGGCTACTACACGTCATGCAATAGTTCTAACAGTGAAAACTGCCATAACCCCAAGAAAATACAAGGTGTAGGACCTATCATAATTAGATGATGAAAATTACGTAAATGCTGGGTTATGCGGGTTTGTCAGCGTGTAACATTATTCTTTTCTGCAATTCCGTACGATTCGACACGAGGCTGTTGCTGCCATTTCTCCGGCTGTTAAATGGCTTCCAGGTTGGCCTTAAGGATCCCAATAGCAGCAATAACATTCTGTTGTGTTGTCCAACTAGGGTTGGAAAAACTGAACTTGCAAAATCTTTGGCAGCATCAACATGCTACGTTGGATCAGTAAGGCTCTATGTTGTATGTTTTAGCATTAATATAGGATTCCAAGACATTCTTTGCCGGTAAACTTCAACAGGATGCGATCACCTCTTTGATTGCAAGATCAATTGGTGTGCATTCTTACATTTATGATGCAGCGGAGACAAATGAGTGTTGTATTGTTGGAGCTAGTAACTGCATTATGCAACCATTTTTTTTAATTCTTTATGTAACAATTTTATTCTTTGAAGGTTTATGTACATTATTTCCATTTTTTTTAATTGTTAATTAGATTTGGTATGTGTCAAATATAATTGAATTGATTAATGGTATTTGATATGTGTCAAATGTAATTGATTAATGCGCGAATCACAGATCATTGATTAATGGTATTTGGTATGTGTCAAATGTAATTGAATTGTATTTGAGAATGATATTTACGTTTTAGTTATGTTGTAATAAATAGTTACAAAGAAAATAAATTATTAAATAACAGTATGAAATAAATAGTGATTATCTTTTTTATTAAGAAGTAAACTATGTAATAAAACAGTGATCAGTCTTTTGCATATCAATGTTGTATTACTGATATTTTAAATGTATTTAACTTAGGAGATAAACAAATAAATAGAAAGATGGTTAGGTACTTTTTTCTTTTTCCTTCTTTTGAACTATTATAACTTAGAAAACAAAAAAAATAAGATAACGGGTAACATATATTTTTTTATCCATAGTAAACGTAAACATGTATACTTCTAATAATTCATGTACAATGTTAAATTAAATTAATTACATCTTGTGAGTTAAATATAATATTATCATTGATAAAGGATAACGTATGAGTTAAATATGAATAGAGAATGTTTTTTATATATTAGTGTATTTTTATATTGTAATTAATTAAAAATTATTATGAATATAATTTTTAAAATAATTATTATAAAAATTAATAATATTATTATACTTTATTATTAGATAATAGTGTAAAATATTTATATAAGTAATTAAATTATGTCGAATAGTTGGATAAAAACAATGTAATTTAAAAGGTAAAAGTGTATGTGTTTAATTTTTTTTTGTCTAAATATGATAAAATATGATTAAGATAACAAACAACATTATAAAATAAAAACATGATAAAATTATATCTTTATATTATTAAATATTTAGTGCATATAAGATAACAAATAAGTCAATAATGAAATATAACATAAATTATATTTAACCATTAAGATTACCGCTTCATTAAAATTATACACAATATAAAATTATATTTTATTTATGTAATGATTTTTATTAAAATTATTAAAAAAATATTTTATTTAGCATATATTACCACACCAATACTTAATTTCTATGTATTGTATGGCTCACTTTTGAACCGCAGTCATGAATGAGTGTCTAATGTTGGGAGAGAAAGCAGGTAAAGGAAGTAGGCTGTAATAGATTATTGTGTGGATCGGACAGCGTTAAAATTTATGACGCACGTGAAAATTTACGTAAAATAAATGTTGATAAAATTTCAAGTCCGAAAATATGACATATGATTGAAGAGCCCACTAAGTCCACTTAAACTTTGAGCTTCACAACCACCGGCGATCGCCTTCGGATCTATGAGGTACCAACTTCTTTGTTCCTCTCCATCATTCTCTTTCTTTTAAAACTGATTGATGTACTCTCATACACTTTCACTTTTCATACTTATACTAACTGTGTACACTGATTTATCCATTACTGTAACAATTTTAAGCATAAAAAGAAAACTGCCATTGATTATATCATACACGTCAGTTATATGCACAGATCAGAAAGGCACAACTAACTTACCCAAAATCAGATAACTGAATATTACTAAAAATAGGCTTTGTGCAATTAATTAGAGATGACATATTAAAACAATTTTATTCTGTCATTCAACTTAGTCTTTTATAAATGTTTTAAAAATCATACTACCAGTAATTTTTTATTAGTGGAGAATGTAAAGGATTTTACACTCATAATGTATAACTATTAAATTCAATTAATTATTGAATATACTGAATATATCAGTATCCTGTAATATTATACGGGATAACATGCATTGGTACTTTTCTTTTGAGAATTGCTGGGTTTGCACGTTATGTGATGATCTCGTACAGGGAATCTCATCTCTCAAGGCAACTAACTATGCTAACTTGAAAGTAACAAACAAGGTGACTCACTCTAACTAATCATGCCGACTCAGTGAACTAAACTGCTGTAACTAATCTGTGCTACTGTGCGGTAATATATGATAACACTATAGAACTTAATTAAGTTGAAGACAAATGAAAAGTTTGTTTAGGCATCATGTGTTATATATTAGTATAAATTGTATATATGCTATATAAAATATTTGTGTTTAATTTTGATTCACTGTGGTTGTAAAGTTTTTTATGCCAACCTTCTGTCTATCATTCGTTTGGTGGTTCTTTATGAGCATTAAGAATTCTATGTTATTGTTGATGACTGACAAGTGACAACAATTACGATCCAGAAAAGGAATTCGAAAAAAGGAGGTGGGAGACCTTTCACTATGGCAAACAACGGTGATTTTTCTTCCAACGGCAAAAACGTATTGGAATCTCTTCCAAAACTGAGCAATTAACTCAAGGTGTTGCTGAAATTAACCTAGAGACAGGACAAGATGATGGCGAATGGGTGGTATATGCAAAGAAATCCAAGAATAGAGCCAGAAGCACTGCTGCAAAACCATGGAGTCCTCCGATTCATAATTCTAGAGCAGCGGGAAATACTAAGATGGCTCACAAGCCAGCTACTTGGAATGATGGAGGAGTTGGAAGGGTTTCTGGAAGTGGAAATCCTTGGCAGTCCCAAAATGCTAACTTCAAGACACCTGCTAGCAGAGGAAATGGAAGACCCCAGTTAACTGCAAGTGAATCTGAAAGCAACATTGTGACTACAAACCCATTCATTCGACCTCCCCTGGAGCATGGGTGGAATTGGCAATCTAGATCTGGTTCCAAGCAGCCCAAGAGTGTTGATGATAGCCTGGTAAAGGATGAGATTACAGAAGAGTCCCCTGTAAAGAATCTTAGTGTTGATGATGAGGTGGAGGAGGGCTTTGATGCGATGGAAGATACTGATGATGATTTAATGAGTGATGATTATGATTCTGATACTAGCCAAAAGAGCCATGAGACTCGTAAGAAGAGCAAATGGTTTAAGGATTTCTTTGAGAATTTGGATGGCCTATCTATTGAAAAGATCAATGAACCAGAAAGGCAGTGGCACTGTCCAGCTTGTCGAGGTGGTCCTGGTGCTATTGATTGGTACAGAGGGCTGCAGCCTCTGATGACTCATGCCAAAACAAAGGGCTCAAAAAGGGTGAAGATCCATAGGGAGTTTGCTGAGCTTTTGGATGAGGAATTGTGCAGAAGAGGTACTGCAGTAATTCCACCTGGGGAAGTATTTGGTAAGTGGAAAGGTTTAGAAGATGAGGAGCAAGATCATGAAATAGTTTGGCCTCCAATGGTTGTCATTCAGAATACAAAGGTATAAGTATTTTTTCTTATTTGCATCAAATGATGAATAATTAGTGATAATAGTAATGTTTTTATTATAACCTCTTGTCTTAATGTAGCAAAACATTCTTAGTTAATTTTCCCAAAATATTTCTGGATTTTGTGTTACATCCTTATTTTCTTCTTTGTATGCAGTGGCTAGGTATGGGTAACCAGGAGCTTCTTAATTATTTTAGCGCTTATGATGCTGTGAAAGCTCGACACTCTTATGGCCCCCAGGGTCATCGAGGGTTGAGTGTTTTGATATTTGAAGCCTCAGCTATGGGTTATCTTGAGGCCGAGCGTCTACACAAGCACTTTGCTGAAGAAGGAACTGACCAAGATGCTTGGTTAAGTCACTACCGTAGATTATTTCTCCCTGGTGGCAGGCGACAGCTCTATGGATACATGGCAATAAAAGAAGACCTGGACTTTTTCAACAGACATTGCCAAGGTTCCTTTTCCACTTCCTTTTTTCAGTTCTTCTCCTTCTTCTACCGCTGGTTGTTTGATGTCTTAAGGGTGCATGTTAACAAAGCTGTTTCTATGGAGACAGTGTATTGACTTTTATTTTGGGGGTCTCTTTTTGTCTGAATTTGTATATAGGTAAATCTGGACTCAAATATGACATGAGATCATACCAGGAGATGGTTGTAAACCAACTTCGGCAAATGAACGAGGACAACCAGTTACTTATTTATTTGAAGGACAGGGATGCCAAAAAACAAAAACAAACAAAGGCTCTTGAAGAATCTTTGGGAATAGTAGCTGAGAAGCTACGAAGGACAAAGGAGGAAAATCGCATTGTGAGGTTGAGAACTAAAATGCAACATGAAGAGAACAAGGAAGAGGTAATACTAAAAGTTTGACAGTGACAAACTTTTTGGTGATTTAGGTTTATAGCAAAACTGCTGATAGATGCATTTTTTTCTTTGCTTGTGGCATGTACTTTTAGCGGTTGATAGATGAGGTTTGGATGTGCTACAGAATGAATAGTTTCATCGAAAGATGTTAGCTGTAATTTCTATTTTTATAGTGCAATTGCTGAGGTTTCATTAGCATGTATAAGCTAAACTTCCTCACATTTTCCTTCTTTTCATGACTCAGACAGTTTTGTATATAATAAAGTGACTGTCTAATTAGAGGAGCAAGGAAAAAGAGATCTTATTCTGCTATTTGATTTATGTGCTCTTTCCCTCACATAATAAATCCTTGAGCAATATAATGAATTGCACTTACCCAGAATGCTATAGTTTATTAAAAGAGGATGTTTTCTATAATTCTTTAGTAAAACGATAGATATTCTTAAAATATTTAGTAAATGGTGTTTACTACTGTTTTGTTGTGGAGTCTATTGCACACTTCTGGTGACTCAGTTTTCTGAACCAGTCTGCGTTGATTAATTAATTGATCCAATAGCTTTTCTACTGAGTTTCCTGATAATTTCAAGCCATTCACAGTTGGTTAGCTCTTGTAAATCCTAATTTGCTTTCCCTTCCGTTATTCCCTATCAATATTTTACTAATGTTTTCTTCTAGGTTATGAAATATTTCTTCTTTTTCTTGCTATTTTTTTTCTGACCATTGGTTACTTTGTCTCAATGAAAGATGTTCATGCAAGAACAATTTTTTAAGGACCAGATCAGAATCATTCATGATTCAAGGGCTGCAAAGGAAGAAGAGTTTGAGAGAATGCAGCAGGAGAAACGTGAGAAGGTGAAGCCATCAAGTACTAGCCCTTTAAATGAAGAGGAAGGGAGAGTCAAGTAAGGACTTGTCATTCCTTGAGATTATATGTTAGGTTCAGTTGGACTAATCCCAATTAATTATTTATTCACATCTAGTGCTAGTATATGTCGTAAATTTTAGGAAACACAATATTAAAGAAACCTAAATTTAAAATAACAAATTAATATTTTAAGAGGTGTATATACATATAAAGAAATAATGTAGTCTTGTTGTTTTTGGTTATGCATTCGTGCTATTTAAATTTTTCATTGGCCTATGACAAGTTTTTATTTCTTTGGATGATAGGGTGGATGAATATCTAAAATTTGTTGCGTTTCAAGACAAAGAAATGGATAACTTTGTTGCTGAAGAGGAGAAACTCCGTCAAGTTCATAAAGACAATGTTGGTGCAATGACACGGAGGCACTGGGTGGAAAAGGTGCAGTTGGAGGAAAGGTTTAATGAGGAGCTGGCCAAGCTCATGGAAAAGTACTCCCTATCTCACCCAGAAACCAAGTCCAATGCTATCTGATGATAGGGTATTGCACATGGCAGACAAAAAGACAAATACGGCAATATAAACCAAAGATAAATGGATATAGGGATTGTTCTAAGTTGAAGACCCCCAGACATCAGCATTTTAGTAGTTGAAGACAAGAATATGCCTGGAGATAGAAAGGTGGCTTAAATACAAATGACATTGCATATTTTCTGTATTTTGGTACTAGTGGCTAGAACTTTTGATGTGATTGATTTTATGCAAATTTTATGAATAGAAGCAAATTTAGATGGAATGAAATACACCACTTGGGTTATCTCTGGCTTTGGTGAAGGGTATGAATGGAAGGCTGATGGCTCTGCTGTATGAGAAGTGCATACACTCTAACACACTATTATTGGTTAAAATTTATTAGAAATTACAAAATCTTGAATGAAACTGCAAAAGTTTGTATTTTTTAATGAATTTTATCCAATAGTAGAGTGTGTTTAAAAAAAATGTGTTGCTAACATGTTTCCTGCTTTATTCATTTGTCAAGCCGTCTGCTGCTTCAAAAGGCCTGATTCAACATTTGCATTGTAATAAATAGTGAATTTGTTTTTACAGGGGTTAATTTTATGTTTATTATTGTCGTGTTCACTTGTCCGTTCTCCCCATGGTTGTGTTTTTCAATATTTCAGGTAATATTTTAGTTGCCTTAAAACGTAACTGTGATTTATACCCGCGTTGTCTTTTCCTTGCGAAGTAAGTTCCTCGTGAATGAAGCTACATATGTTCACGCAACCAGACAAAAGCTATCAATTCTGGTACTATGCATAAGACCCTTCTAACCATTTTATAAAAATTAAGAAATTTAGTTAATGTTGATAGAGATATTAAATTTAGAAACAATTTGCAAAAATTTTCAGGGTTATTTTTTAATTATTGATATATTTTTTTTCAATAAACTCTTTTTACCTATTTAACTAATGCATTTTTGTTTAAGGATATTTTTGTAAAAAACTAACCAAAAGCATTTGACAAGAAGTCTTATAAAAATATTGGTAACGATGAATTACCCAAACAAGATATAATGTGATGCTAGTTGCATTTTAAATTACCACACGAAATTTTACATATTTTTTCTTTTCTTATGTGAATTATTTCATTTTTTTTTTCTTTTTACTAAAGTCGTGGTTTGGATGTAGCTAGTAAGGTGAATTGGGCAGATAACATTCCAAATAATGGTTCTAGACAGACGGTGGTTATAGGTTGCTAGATGGCTGTTATCTAAAAAAAGGTAAAAATTCTCAAGTTGTCTCTCTCTTTAGAATCATTGATTTTTCTTTGAATCTGAGTTAAGCCAATCCAATTTTGGCAGTAACTAGAAGGAAAGTGATACGGTACATTGCCCTTTACAACAGGTAATTGATGTGGCAAAGCTAATGGTAGGGCTGCTTTGAGGTCAGAGATTCTCTGTCCCAACTGGCTTGCAACCTTTGTACCAGAAATCGTTAACTACACTCACTTCCAATAGGCCCCTCTCCCTCTCTATGACGCTTTTTATTCTTCCTCTTCCTTTTCCTTTCTTTCTCAACTTATTTTCTTCTTTGAATATTAAGATACAAGAACGCAGCATCATACCACCTTAGGTAGGCTAGCACCTGTTCTTATCTTTTTTAGTTTCCAAGTTTCTTAATTATGGCTTTCTGGAAGTTTGACATGTTATATCCTATGGTTTTTATTCAGGTCAGCTTTGTTAATTTTTATAACAACAAAGAATTTGAATTGGTGTGATTTGTATAGATAGAGAGCCATTCCCTTGAATACCACTCAAAATAGAAACAGTACGGATGAATATCGGTGTCCATTGCTAGTTTGTGTTAATTTCTACTTCATTCCTCGCAATTTAATGTTTCCTTTTTTAAATCCAATTTGAATCAAAAGAGAAAATGGAAGAAGAATTTTTTATTCGACAAACTTGCAATTTTTTAGATTTTTTTGTGTTGTTTTCCAATTAGAACTAATGTTTCATCTCGAAAACTTATGTTGACTTTTAATGTAAACATTTACTAAGTTAATTCTCAATGTGAAACTTTAATTTTAATTGAAAAACAGTACTTATAGCATATAAAAGAACTTCATCTAAGTTTTCTCCTTTTTTATCAGGTGGAGTTCTGAATCCAGACCATCGTTAGTGTTTGCTCAAACTTTAGCTGAATAGGACTAATAGTTTTACTATGTAGTGAAATTTTATGGAGTGCGTTTTTTTCAAGCTGGAGCCATATAGAAATTAAATCATTGCACGCATATAACATTTTTTTAAAACATAAAAATAACATTATTTGGAGGTAAAAAAAGTTAAAAGTTGGTCTGTGCTCCCTGGCTAAGTTTATGAGTTATCAATTTCAGTCAATAAATGAGAGATCAGAGAGAGAGAAAAAAAGACATGCAAGTCCAACTCCAAGACCTTAAGAGTCAATAAGAAACAGGTAAACCAGGTAATAGACAGTTAGGCATAAAGTGTTTTGAGCTGCAAAATCTCATCCACATCCTATTATAAGAAAAACACAATTCACCATGTTCTTGACTTGTTGGGTCAATAAATGCCAACCCTCCACCAAGAACATTATTGAGGGACATTTGTATGTAGTGGAGTTTCACGTACATGTCCCGTGTTTATGGACACAGCTTGTAAGAAATCCTGTTAATCTAACTTGTTAGCCATACCCCATTCTCAGAATTATTTGATATGACATGCTTGGACAGGACAGAAAACATTTGGCTTTCTCATTCCGAAAGGAGATGTGGGTCATCATGAGTCATCAAATTATTTAAGTCTGTGTATGTTCACATCCCTCAGCTACATAGGTCTATTCATGGTTCTCCAATCATATACTATATAACTTCTTCGTTTAGCTTCTTTATTCATAAGATAAAACTCTTTGCTGAAGTGGTTTTTCTTTTCTTTTTTGGCTGAGTTTGCAAATGTTCTGGAAATGGCTAATGATCAAAATATACCATATGAATGGTATTTGTCAGTTTCACGTGTTATGCCATGGATCATTTTGTATCTGATTTCCACCTTCTGTTGAATGCAAGTTATGCAATCATTCTTATACCGTCAACCAATTAAAATAATTTTTATTGTAACTTTTAAGGTAGTTATTTTAGAAGTTATCAAATTTATTATATATGATACTTAGACGATAGTATAAAATGTATATATTAATTATTTTTATGTTAATCATCAATAATCCTGAATATTACAGGTGATCATATGCTAAGTGAGTGTATATCTGTTTGTTAAATGTAGTGATGAGAATGGAGAAGCCACCAATCCATGGTGCAGCATCAGATTGCAAGCCACTAACCACCTTTGTTCAGACAAACTCAGATGCTTTCAGGGAAGTAGTACAACGTTTAACAGGTCCCTCAGAAGCGATTGCAGCAAAAGAAGGAGAGGCAACAAAGGTTGCTTCTTTGAAAAGGACAACATCAAAACTCCATGAGAGAAGGAAATACACGAAGCCAAAACTTGAGATTGTTAAACCCACTTTTCATTATAAAACAGGTGCATGTTTGTCACCCTCTAAGTCAAGAAGTTCTAGCTTTCCTCCAAGCCCCGGATCAGGGAGTTCAAGTCTTCTTCCAAGCCCCACCACCCCTTCAACACTGTTCTCTCAGTTGACTATTATGGAAGGTGACAAGAAAGAAGAGTCAGGGATGCCTGAACTGAACACAGAAGAAGAAGAGAAAGCTATCAAAGAGAGGAGATTTTATTTGCATCCCTCACCACGGGCTAAACCAGGTTACACTGAGCCAGAGTTGCTTATTTTGTTTCCTCTGGCATCTCCTAATGCAAGTGAGAAGGTATAATTTTGACAATCGTGACATGCTACTCTGTTATGTTCAGCATGCTTATCATGCATCCTTGTATGGGGGCAAGTACTCCAAATAAGTAGGAATCTATGCCTTCTTCGATTTATTTATTTATTACCAATCTCTGATACATGCTATTGTGAGGAGAGCAACTTTCACTTCAAGATTCCGTGGAAAATTGCTTATATAGTTTTTTTAAAAAAAAAAAACTATATAAGAGTTAAAAATACATTGAATCGAATCAACCTTAATCTGGCTTATCTCAATAAAAATTGATTCAATTAAAATTCAACTTGAATTTGATAAAAATTTTATTTTTAATTTAAATTTAAATTATCAAATTTGTAAATCAAGTCAAATTATTAGTTCAATTCAATTTAAAATTATAATTATGTTATATATTTTTATATATTTATTTCAGAATAAATTAAAAACTGAATTTCATGAATTTGATTATATATGAATTGAATCTTAAACTAAATTGAGAGTAAGTTGAAAACTTCTATATATGTATGTATGTATTTAATTCATTTCATAAAATTTAACAAACTAATTATCGAAGTGAATCTCAAACTAATTTTAAGTTAATACGTTTTATTCTAATCCGTAGTTATAATATTTAGAAGTGTAATTGAAGGATAAATATTCAGCTAGTTAGATACTTTTGATACCGAATTTTAAGAAAAATTAGAGTTTGGCTTTGGTAATTAACTTGGACATCTAATGTTGATGTTTATTATACGAATTATCAAAGTAAAGAAATTTAATTTGAATTGAAGAATAATATTAAATCTAATTAAGATATAAGTCTAACTTTTTTTTACATGGATTAATGGGTTAATGAATTTTTTTTTATATAAAACAAAATATAATATATGAGAATTAAAATCACTGCTAAAACATGAAATAAAAGTAAAAATAGACATAATAGATTTTATAAGACTCAAATCTAACATATTTATATGATTTTAAATTTATTTTTAATGTTTAATTTAATATTTATGATAATTTTTTTAAAAATTATATTTTACAGTAAAGCCTTTAAAATTTAAATATTACAAATTTATCTTTCAATAAATTTATAAATTGACCTTTTATATAAGTAAACATATTTAGTATTTATTAAATATAAATAAAATGATTTTAATATATTATAATAAATTTAAAATAATAATAATACTAACAAAAATGACAATTTATATTTATTTAAATTGATTAATCTAAGGCCTAAAATTTTTTGAATGATTTAAAACTTGACATTTTTAATTAAATAATTTTTTTTAAAAAGTCTAACACCTAAAAAAAGTCTGTCCACATTAGGATCTTATATAAACTAACCCATAGACTTTTTTCAGATAACCTAACCTATTGTTGTTTTTAATTATTAATATTTTTTTTTAAAATATTAAAATTCTAGTAAAAATTAAAGATATTAAAAATAATATATTAAAAGAGATAAAAAATTAAGTAAAATATTATTAAAAGAAACATAAAATGATATATATTATATGTATACTAAGAACATATTTAAATTTTGAAGATAATATATATATATATGAAATTAGTTTATAATAGTTAATTAGACTCAATTAATATTAAATCGTTCAATTGATATTAAAAATATATAAGAATATACATGTTAAGAGAGTGAAATTCATTACTTCATAAAAAAATAAGTATTTAAATAAAAATAAATGTGAGAGAATGATGAAGATAAAGATTAAAAAAAGATAATTTTACACATTTATATGTAGAGAGTAATTTTTTTTTAACATACTTTCTATTATTAATTAAAAATTATAAAACTATTTGTGATGTTAAAGGGAAAATTATTTTTTTTAATTTTCAAACTTTCACCGATTTTCATTTTTAGTCTCAAAATTGTTGTTTGATCAGTTTTGATTTTTGAACTATTTTTTTATTTGATTTTTTATCCTTACTGTCAAGTTTTTTTTATTAAATAATGACATGATATATTTTTTTTAAAATGTTAAAAGTTACTTAATATAATTATTTAAAATGTATTTACCATTTTTTTGGCAAATTATAGCAGTTAGAAATTACTTCCCTTAGATTTTAACATGTAAAAAATGAAAAGAGATTTTTTTTTATATAAACAAAAAAAATTATCATCCATAAATTGCCACAGCTCCCTTGCTTCGAAAACTCCAATTTGAACCCATTTGAACTTCAGATCCATTTTGGACTTTCATATAAGATTTACCAATGTTAACGTGAACCCATTTTGGTAAGTGGAACAAAATTAGGGTATTTGGTTTGTAGAAAAAGGTCGTATTAGGAAATAAAATATTTATCTATTTAAAGGAAAGCAATTTATAATGATTAAAAGTTGAAAAAATTTATTATATTTTTATTAAAAAATTTCTACTGATTTTAATTTTTCTTTTTTTTTAAATCAACTATCACGTAATTATTTAATAAAAAAATTTAATGGTATAAACTAAAAATTAAATAACAAATAATTTAGAGATCAAGAACAATTAAATAAAAGTTTAGAAACTAAAAATAAAAATTGATAAAAATTTAAAGATTAAAAACAAAATTTGTCCATTATTAAATAAGAAGTGAAATTTAATAAATTTTAACTAATAATAAATAATATATTATAAATTTTAAAAAATATTTTACAAGTATTTTTGTGGAGAAAATTGTGATGGGGATCATTTGCATTGTAGCATTTCTGATGTTTGCTATACAATTCCCAAACTCATCATTTAGATTATAGATTTCTTTTTTTTTTATTAATATATCAACATAGGAAAAAATTAATTGAAAAATTAGTTAAAAGATAAAAAAGTTAATTAAGAACTAAAAAATTAATCAATAAATAAAAATTGTTAAGTTAACTTATTAAATTATAAGTATTTGATAAAATTATTGAAATAGTTAAAAAAATATAAAATAACAAAAACAAACATATTTATATAAATTTTAATTTTATTTTATTGATAAAAATATATATTTTAGAATATTTATAATTTTAGTTTTAATTAATTTTAAACACTTTAACTTTTATTTATAGATCAATTATTTTAATTATATTTTTATTTTTTATTATTATATTTTTTACATATTATGTTTTTTACTATTCATCTTATACTATATTCTAAAATATTATTAATAAATAAAAAAATAAATAAAAAATATTTTTAAGTAGACATTACACTAAAATATCTTGAAATATAATACTAAAAATAAAAAAAACTATTATGAATAGAGTAATTATTAAAATAAATAATTTAATATTAAAAATAAAATAAAAAATAAATTTATTTATCATATAACAATATCAATATCTTAAAATATAAGTTAGAATAATAAAATACATATTATAAATAGTATAGTAATTAAAATAAATAATGTAATATAAAAATATCTAAAATATAATAATAGAAATACAATAAAATATATTTATTATCTATCATTATCAATATCTTATATTATAAAAAATTAAAATAAGAAAAATATTTTATATATTATTACGCAATTTTATAATAATTTACTGTTCATTTTTATAAATATTTTATAACTCTCTAACTTTAAAAAAAAAAAAAAAAAAAACAACCTGCTCCATATCCCTTTGAAGTATCACCCCATCAGAGGTATGCTCCTCCTATTCTGCTCTGTGTTCCAATGCTTCGTCGACATTGTTTTATATGCCATCCGTTTATTCAAGGTTCTATATTTAGTGGACATTACCAATACTTATTCTCTTTTTCAGACTTTGAAGCACAGTAGGAATCTGCATGATCATGTTTTGTTCTCACATTCTAAACATTCATCACCTTACCCTGAGTTATAGCCTCAGGTAGCATTTGGAAGCACATAAGGTAAGATATATATTTGTTTTTCCTTTTATGATTATTAATTTATCAATTCCTTACTTTGAAAATGTAACACGTTTAGAAAATGTAGTCTCTCCTTTTATTGATTTAAGCTGTGGCCAAATTCCTGCCCATGAAAAGAACAGATAAAAGCAGTCTATTGGGGTCTTCACCAGATACTAACTAGTAAGGGTCAAGTGGCCTCCAAGGTTTGTTCTTTTTAAGTATACATTTTATGATTAACTCTATCTTTAAACCAATTTGTTATGAATAATGATGTACTTAGCCTCTTGAGTTCAAGTTCCTTATTCATTTTACACTGGAGAACCCAATTTACCATACTATATTCGCTGCAAATACAGAGATTTTTGTAGAATTTTACATTTCATAGCTTGGATGTGAGAGTATCCTTCATGCAATATCTTCAGTCTCCCTCTCTCATATTTGTCCTCTACTAATAATTGTGGAACCACAATGACGAGACAGTATATGGGGCCGACAACTTATATCTTGATTGATTATTATTATGAGAAACTTTGTCTTTGATATAAGATGATAGGCACTTCATAATAGTGGGAGAATTTGGACCCTTACCTTATACACCAAAGGCTGTGTGGTAGGGAATGCCACCAACCACACATATGCTAGTAAATGTGAAGGTTCCAATAAACTATGGTTAAATTTAGAGATTTTGACAGCCAAAGAATGACAAGTATTCCATGCCTTTGCTAAATAGGAGATTATATAATTATCTGTTGAAGTATGAATCTGCATTTAATTTTATTTATGTATATTTCAGGCTGATAACAACAAACAAGTGAAGTCTCTCTGTGGGCGACAGAAAATACTATGATATGGATTCAGCACCTTCAGAAGACAAAAATTAAAACTGAAGCTTGTAGAGAAAGGGAAAAGAAAGAGAGTGTGGAGGGTCATTTCTATCTATGCAACATAATTGTAATTCAACATGACAATCCGTTAGCCCTTTTGCTATTCACTGAGCCTTTAAAAGAAGCATTTGGTAGTATCCATTGTATCCCACAATTTGATTTTCAAGTTTGATAGCATTCATTGTATCCATTATTCTCTCCATGTGTGAGATGAATTTTATTAAGAAGGATTGTAGCATACTGAATTTGTGACTTTTTATGACAGTTAAGATGCCACCTTGATCAACTTCTGAGGTATGAGTTAAGCAGGTTGCAATATCATGTGCATGATCACAAGTGTGGTGAAAGTTGAAGAATGATGAGGGTTTCTTTAGAGAGGATTAACCATACAGTTCTGGAAAGGTATTTTCTTTATGAAGCACAGATACCTTTCTTATATATCAAAAGAAAAAATAAGTATATAAAAATATATAAATATTAATTATTAATTTAGATATATTGTTATATGTTACTTCCATTTTATTAATGTTCTTTCATGTGTGTGTACACACGGATGGGTAAATATGGGTGTGTAAGAGTGTGCGTGTGTTATTCATATTTTAATTTTTAAAGATAGATCAGTTGTACATGTGTATTATGCATGCACATATGTGTTATTCATTATTTAATTTTAAAAAAAGTTAATTGGGTGTGTTATATATGTGTACGTGAGTTATTCATTTTTTAATCTTTAAAAAAATTATTTGTGTTATTCATATTTAATGTGTGTGTGATGCATGCGTGTATATACATGTGCATATATATTATTCATCTATTAATCTTTAAAAAGTTAGCTTAAAATATAAAAAAAAAATATATATATTTTTATCTTTTTTAGACATTGTTATCATAAGAAAAATTTAGAAAATTAATTTAAGAAGGTAGCTATATTTTTCTTTAAAATATATGATTTTATTTTCTTAATTTGATATTAAAAAAATAATGTTTTTTAATATTTTTGTGAGGCCCGCTATAAAAAAAAGAATAAATATATACAAACGTTCTTTTATATGTGTGCAATGTGTCGATATCTTATCTTACATGGATTTTATAAGAATATTTTTATTTATATCGTATTCAGTTTTCATATTAAAATTTGTGTTTCATAACCAATGATAATTAAAATGGTTGTAAGAAAAATAAATGGTCCTTGGAATTCATAATAGAAACCAAACACAACAATATTGGTTGTTGTATGCTTGCAATTTGATGCATTTAATTTTGAAGTATTTTATATCTACATTATGTATTATTAACCATCTATTGTTTTATGACATCAGAGCCTCATGCAGAAGATGTAAAAGATTTATTATCTTTTTTTTATGTCTTTAATTTTTTTATTCAATGTTGGTTTTTAGTTTAGTATGAGATTAGTACTTGAAGCATTGTAACATTTAGCATGCTCTCATAAATGAAAGTTTATTTTTTATTCCCCTTTCTATTAGAAGAAATTTTAGTACTTGAACTCAATGATATAGAGGATCTAATTAATTGACCATGATTTTTAACTAAATAATAACAGGATAATTAAAACTTCAAGTAAATAACCAAATTGAGTGAGATTAATGGTGTTTCACATTTCCATCCTTAATTTACCATTCTTCTGATTCTTTTTGGTTCCAATTTCAAAGATAAACCACTAAAAAATATTGCAGTCCAAAAAATGAAATTTCCTTAAGTACATCAAGCTGTTAGTCTTAAGTCCACATTCGTATTTGTGGAACCATATCAATTTGAACTTTATAATAATTCATTATACATAATTTTAGATTATATATAAAACTCACGGAAGATAACATTGTCGTGGATATTGCAAACAATGTTCCAAGTACAGCTCAAAAATCTTTTGGACTACTACGTGTGATAATAATTGTCTTATTTATTTATTATTAACTAAATGTTTAAATATAAATTTAATTCATAAAAATATTTTTTTTATTTTATTTCTTATTATTA
>JAMLFT010001443.1:0-30757 GCA_026544285.1 Pachyrhizus erosus
TTTTTTTAATCTGTTTAAGATTTTAAATTTTTTAGTCTCTATTATTAAATAACCATTAATAATAAAAGAATAATATTGATACATAATTAACTTCTTATATTGTAAAAAATTTTGATAAATAGTTATATATAATTTTTTTTATAAAATAATGTTATATTATACGTAAAAATTTACACAAAATCACAAGAATTTCATTCCAATCAATTAGATTATGCATGGTCATGAAAAAAAGAAAGAAGATAAAAAAATTCTCCAATAACATAGCAATTCACAACTCTTGATAACTTTCTTACTAAAATTTTTTTGATAAATTATGTTGTTAAATTCTTATTTATTTGAAACAATTAATGATATCATTTTATTTAATAAAAAAATTAAAAATATAAATTATTAAAAATATTATATATGACTATTTTAATACATTCTTCAATAATAACAAACCAATAAATTATCATTATTATTACTTCATCAATTAATGGTATTATTTAACTATAAAAATTAAAATAAAAAAAAGTTTAAATTTTTAAGAGATTAAAACAAAATTAAAAACTTTAAATGACTAAAATGAATAAGTCTATATTAAGAATAAAAAATTATTTAAGAAAATAGTAAAATAAAAAGACAAGTACACTATACATGGCAAGTTGAAGCAGTACCTACTCAACCTTTTTCTGTACAACAACCGAAATAACTCATGCACATGCTCCTCCACCATTTTTCATCACCACACCTCCCAGCACAAAATCTCAACTACTTAGCTCCTCCATAGTAAATGAAAGAAATTAAAAGTCATAATATTGTTGACTTGAGAGTGATTGATTAGTTAAAGAGAAAAATCGCACACAAACCAAGTGAAGTAAAGTAGCTTCAACAAAAGGATATGCATTGAGTTAACCAGAAGAGACAAGTAACGAAATTAGTATCAACGGAGAGGGTATGCATAACCACTTTACGCGTTCACATTTAATGGCCGTGCCTAACTCCCATCCTCCACCTTCAATAGGCGTCATTTTCGGTTGCCATATAAGTTCTCAATTTCTGATACACTCAATGCATCCAAAGGCAGAAAAATATTAAGATGAACATTGGAGCACTTGTTCTACTCTTTGCATTTTCCTTCCTGAGTTGTGTGCATGCACAAGACACAACCCTTGTCCCTGCAATCATAACATTTGGTGACTCTGCCGTGGATGTAGGCAATAATGACTATCTTCCCACCCTTTTCAAGGCTAATTACCCTCCTTATGGGAGGGACTTTGTTAACCACCAACCTACTGGGAGGTTTTGCAATGGCAAACTAGCTACTGATTTCACTGGTAAGGGGAGGGATATTAAACCATCAAATATCGAACTTGAACCTACTTAGATTAGATATGTATTTTTTGGTGTATAATGACAATAACTAGATTTAAACCTAAGACCACTACCCAAACTCCCCTCCACTAGACCAACCCTGGTGGGTTTATAGAGTAGTAGATATATGTTGCACTGCTCAAATACTCATGCATTTAAGTTTCATTTTTGTTGGAATGTTTCCTTTTGCAGCTGACACATTGGGTTTTAAGACCTATGCTCCTGCATATCTTAGCCCACAGGCATCAGGGAAAAACCTCCTTGCAGGAGCAAACTTTGCTTCAGCTGCATCTGGTTATGATGAAAATGCTGCTACTTTGAATGTAAGTTTGGAATGAATCACTTGACATACGGTTTTACAAAAGTTCTGATTTTAACAATTTCTTTTATTCCTTTTGGCAGCATGCTATTCCATTGTCCCAACAGTTAAGTTATTTCAAGGAATACCAAGGCAAGCTGGCCAAGGTAGCTGGTAGTAAAAAAGCAGCCTCAATTATCAAGGATGCACTGTACGTGCTTAGTGCTGGAAGCAGTGACTTTGTGCAAAATTATTACGTCAATCCTTGGATCAACAAAGTATACACTCCTGATCAGTATTCATCCTACTTAGTTGGTGCATTCTCAAGTTTTGTTAAGGTATTCTGTTAAACTGTTGTGGTTGTTTTTGTTATTATTAGAACATATATATATGTATATTGTTGAACTATAAAGTCCCTCCCTGGTCGAGCAAATAATGATGAGTAAAATGTCTATTATTCATACAGATCTAGCCCAGTCCACATTCAACTGAAAAATTAGCCCAATTGTTGAAATATTAATGATTCTATTGCTTTGTTTGGACACAGAACTTGTATGGATTAGGAGCCAGGAGACTTGGAGTGACATCACTCCCACCATTAGGTTGCCTACCTGCTGCAAGGACTTTATTTGGGTTCCATGAGAATGGTTGTGTCTCAAGACTCAACACTGATGCTCAAGGATTTAACAAGAAGATCAGCTCAGCTGCAGCAAATCTTCAAAAGCAACTTCCCGGTCTTAAGATTGCGGTTTTCGACATTTACAAGCCTCTGTATGACCTTGTTCAATCCCCTTCAAAATCCGGTATACGATACTTTGACTATAATTCATTATTCAACATAGTGACATTTATCTCTTGCAGTAAAATGATGTTGTTCTTTCTAACCAATCTTATGATGCTTTATAGGTTTTGTGGAAGCAAACAGAGGTTGCTGTGGTACTGGGACTGTAGAGACAACTTCCTTGTTGTGTAATCCAAAATCACCCGGAACTTGTTCTAATGCTACACAGTATGTGTTCTGGGACAGTGTCCATCCTTCACAAGCTGCTAACCAAGTTCTAGCTGATGCATTAATTCTACAAGGCATATCTCTTATCACATAAAGACTCGTGATTATTTATGTGTGTTAGATATTACGGTGTACAACTACACATCGTGAAAGTGATTCAAAAGTTTGCTGTTTTTCTTTAGTTTGGAAAAAACTCTGCTCTATGTATTTTAGATCTTGAGAAATTTCAGATAAACTCGTTTGTAAACCATTTATAATAATAGAGAAATGTTTGCTCATTATCTATAAATGCTTTGCTCTATTTTTGGTAGTTAGACTTGGACTAACATAAATGAAAATCCAATCATGGAGAATTTTAAGCAACACATATAACGATTGCTCGGATTAGAAGTTTAATAACCCACCTGAATGTATACAATAAGAATAACATTAAATTGTTAAGAGGGAAGAAAAACTAACAGCTTGTTTCCACCTCACAATCTGCCTCACCAGATTGAATAGTCAACAGAGACAACTTTTGAAAAAGTCCTGTAGCACTGTGATGAAAAAGCAGCACAAGTCTAATTCCTGATTTAACCTTCCTTTTGCAAAGAATCAGGATGAAGGGAGATTAATGCCAACCCCGACAGCTCAGAAGTTTTCGGCAGTATTTTGCAATATGATTAATCTATAAACTACCAATTGCGAAGAAGCAAGTAACAGCCAGAGAAGTGAATCGCTAAAAGTTAAAATGATATCATACTCTGAAGTGGATTACTGTTCGTGAATGCTTGCCTATGATTATAAATGCATCCTTATTTAATACATGCTTATTTGAACAGCTGCTAACGGCTATTGTTGAATGTTCATCACGATTGATTACTAAAAAACCTGCTAATCTGTGATATTCACTGTTGGAATAAGGTAAAATCATTGCATATAGCTATTAAGTTAAAATGAACTATATGATGCTGATCTTCTATGTGTTCTATGCTTGGGGGTTCCCCTGGAATCTTTTAAAGCTTCAGCATATTTCACCAAATTAGATTTCTCCATGCCAGAGGACTCTGAGAAAGAATCAAGGCGGTTTTTGAAATCTCCTGAACTTCTTCTCCTTGGACTGAAATTCTTGGAGCTTCCTGGGGTATGGCTATCTGAATTTCTCCCACTTTCATCCTTCAAACTCGGTGTCAGATTAAAATCAAAGGAAGATCTATATGTGGCAGAGGGAGTTGCGTACTCGCTCCTAAGACTCTCAGTTCCAGTATCATTTCCAGTTGATATACTCATGCTGAAATGTGAAGAATTGCTATTGCTGTCTTCTCGGGACATCGATTTTTCTTTAGATGGAGCTCGAGCAAGTTGTTGCTGTCTATCTTTGCCTCGTATCAGCCTCATAAGCTTGCCAAAAATCCTTGACTTGCTTGTGTTGTTAGCTTTGATCTCAGATGAATTATCAAGAGGAGAATAATCATCATGCTCTCCAGGGTCTGTGAGAAAAGAAGCTCGAGAAGAGGACCATTGGTCAGAGTCCATATCAGAAACGCTCCCTCGCCCTTCATTGCTTGCATATTCAAGTATAAGTTGCTTGGCTTTCTTCTCAGATGTAGGACTTAAGCTTTTACTCAAGTCCCTTGCAAGTGTTTTACCAGGTGGGGGTTGATAACTTCGTAGTTCATGTCTTAAGCAAGCATTTATCCACCGCAAATAAACTAACTCTTCAAGATCTGAACATCTATCAGCATGTAGTTGCTTAAGTTCTTTCATCAACCCTTCATTTTCTTGTCTAAGACGCTCGCCTTCTTCCTTCAGAGCATGTGCCTGCATCCAAAAACATTAGGTGAAATTGTGCTCTAGTTTAAAGAACAGTGGATAGTTTATAAGACCATGTTTTGATAAATTTTTCCATAAGTATTTGTAGGAGAAAAGAATAAGAAGATAAAATGAATTGAGCATTTTACCTAAGTTAAAATCTAACTTATGTACTTAACTTTTAATAGAAACATTTTTTCATTTAAATTTCCAAAAACTAAGATACATAAATTAATTTTAGCATATGAAAAAATTCAATGCATTTTAACTTCTTATTTTTTTTCTATTATAAGTGTTCATCAATAAGTTTATCCAAACATGACCTAATTAATCTTATTACCTCATGGTCTTCTAAAACAGCATTTGCAAGGATCTGAGTAGAATCCAATCTTCGAGCTAAGTCAGAATTGTCCATCTGCAGTCTCAAATTAGATTTCCTCAACTGCTCTACCTCACACTCTATATCGTTTAGCCTTTTCAGCTTTATTTGAATCTCTTGATCATTGGCAGCAGCTTTGTATTCGTGATCTTGCAACTTGGAAACTTTTTGTTTAAGATTCATGATATGTTCCCTATTCTGTTCAGCTTCATACTTAATTTTCTTCTTCAAAAACTTAACTTTTGTTTTTGCAGTCTCAAGCTCAGACATCACTTTTGAATGATCAACCGCTTGTGCCTCTAATCTCCGATTCTCAGACTGCAAGGTCTCAACCTTCAGATTGAACATCTTTGCCTCCATATTACTTATCTTCAATCGATTTTGGAGCTCCATCACTGCTGCTTCTTTCTCTCTAATGCCACAGTACTCGAACAGTTGAATCTCAAGATTTGTTTCCCTCTCTTGAAGCATTCTGATCATGCTCCTGAGTTTCCTGATCTCTTTCTCATAATCATCATTGTCATGATTTGCATAGGCCATAGGAGATCCTACTTTTGACCTTGGTGTTTCTACCTCTTTCTTTTTCTTCGGAGAATCTACCTCTTTCTTAAAAGAATTACCTATAATGATGGCTCCAAAGTCTGCTTCTTTGGTAAGATTATTAAATTCTGGTAGGAGGAACTCATCTTTCTCTCCACTCTGTCTAGTTCTTGGAGAGAGACCGAATGGGGAATTTTTACCCATCACCTTGCTAATGCATGTTTCTTCCTGGTATAGAAGAAATTCAATAATCCTATGTTATTTGAAAGAAAGAAACTTAGCAATTTTTTTTTTACCAATTTTCAATGTCTATTAAATTTTGTAAATTGAAGATTACAAGCAGATGATGTCAACAGAAGATTAAAGCTAGGTGTCTATTTGCTTCCCCACAAAAGTATCTTAGACACACAATAAAAACGGAGCATCAAGTTAAATTTCAGTTATCTGTCCAAAAAATTTCTCAACTCCCTACACTAGTTTATTTCTGCTTTCCTCACAGAAATTTCTACACAGATATTGAGAAGGAAAAACAAAATTCTGCAGAACTTATGAGCAGAAGATTACGAGCATTTTTCATATAGCACATGATTTCAATGGGAAACCAACAAAGTAAAAAAGGAGAAATCTTTCTCTTTTCCTAGTTTTTATTTCTTTGTAAACGAAAATAAAAACAAAATTAAAAAACTTATGGTTTTAATTTCTCAAAATCATGTCAGTAAACTTCCAAATTCCAATCAACAATACCACAAGATAATAAACGAAGCAAATAAAATCTATTGTCTAACAATTCTAGATGGGAAAAATGAAGGAAAATTTATACAAAACCTATCAACAATTAAAATGAGAAAGTTGAAATAGCGACCAGAAAGATACTCTTTCTCATGCAACTTACAGTATCCAAAACATTTTCCTCTGGAGCAGTGCTGCAAGAACTAGATGCAACTCTTCTAGCTCTTCCTAAATTATCTTCGCTCCCATGGACTGAGATGACATTATACATACAAAACATCACTTAGATTCAACATCCGGAACAAGAAGTAAGCAAAAAAAAGAAAAATATTTATATGTTGAACAAACAAACCTGAAGGGTGCCCCCTGGGGAAAGTGCCGGAGGACTTGATTCTTTTGGTTCTGATGTGAGAGTAGAGAAATCCAGCAAAGGTAAGAGCCAAAGCCAAACCACACTTCAGATGAAAAGGGTTCATGCCCTTCTCTCTCTTTATCACATTGAAAAACCTTCTAACTATTCTTTCCATCATGAAGAGAGAGAAAGATCACCTAGATCCTCTTCATCGTCATTCTCCATCTCATGCCATGCCCACCAGAAAAACACAAGCTCCGTTTCTGATTTACGCCAACAAACACAACCATCACGGATAAACTAAAAAAACCAACATCCAAGAAAAATTATTAGCCGGTTCGGATCTAACATAAAGATTGACCAAAACCATAAATATATGGTGGTTTAGAATTATCTGATAATTTCTCCGAGACCAGACATCATTATAACTCACATGCACCACGTCAAATCAAATCATACAAGACCTACCACGTTAGATTCAGTCCACACAAGAGCAATGGTATAGAAAACACAAAAATACTTCTAAAAAATTGTTCAGGATCCACTACTAATAAAACTTAATAAATCATAAGAAATATGACAATAAGCAAAACCCAATTCAACTTTACATTTATATGATAATGATGAAACACCTTGTGACTCGATTAAAAAGGACTGAACAGAGACGTGGCGTTTTGATGATGTCGCGTTTTGGTAACAGTTTGAATATATAGCGTATCTGCTTGTCCCTCTCGTGGACAAGAGAACAACTGGGTATGAACAAAACCTTAAAGGAAAAAACGAATATGTCTTTACCAACAAAAACTGCCCATTGATTTTTGTCTTACGTAAATGATGAATGCGATGTGGGAAGAGGATCATGTCCGAGGGAGAAAAAGAACCTGAACTATAAATTGTGAAAAATAAATTTAAAGAAAATATTATGGGTAAGAGAGAGAAAGCGTAAAAAAGAAAGAAGATTCTGGTACCCTGAGATAACAACTAACGAAAAGGAGAAAATGTGACAACAAAAAATTATTTGGAAAATCGGATAAGTATTATTCTTATTTATCCATCTAAGTTGTTTAATTATGGAGATGAGTTTTGTTGTCAGATCAAATATAGTAAAGGGATGACCCTAATTAAGCATAATTGTCCTTTCAATTCCTGTGCAGTTTTCCCTTCCTACACTGTGTTTCTGCTTTATTTCAACCTCATTTTTGACATTTTGTAATAAGAAAGTGTATTATTTTAAGTTTAATAATTGAGTTTAATTTTCATACATTATTTTTATAATTTTTTTATATTATAAATGAATTAAACACTATTCTAATTACAATTTAAAAATAATTTTTTACAAAAAATGAAAATCTTATTATATATAATAATTTATAATTAAATGATAATGTAAAATAAATTTTAATGTTAATGTATTTTAATTAAATTATTTATAATTTGATACTTTTTATAGAGTTTTCTCGAGCTTAATTTTCACAATTAGTTAGTGTAAATATTTTTTTACTATTAATTAATTAAAAAATATCTTATGTTGAATTTGAAAGTAATTATTATAAAGGTTAAAAATCTCATTATACATGATAATAGTATAAAAAAATTATATTATTAAAGTATTAAATTATTTTTTAAAATATTTAAACATGTTCATTTTTATTCAATATTTTTTATAAAATACTAAGAAAAAAAATAAAAAATATTGTAAAAACATAACATTAATTATTAATATTATTAATTAACGTTGACTTGATCTATATAAAAAAATATATATTTAATAATTCATTAAACAATAGTCTTACGAAGAACAACATATTCTCGTGAGGTTGCATCGGCACAAGGTATGCGATCACTCTTTCTTAGGGCTTGTGAAGAATAAAAAGAATCTAAATATAAAGTATAGATTTTGAATAAATTTTTAAATTAACCGGAATTTTTAAAACGGTAATTGTGAACTCAAAAAAGAAAAAAAAAATATATTACAGTAACAAATTAACAAGCTTGAATGGTAGATTAAAATCGTTTTAGGCAAAGCTTTAAGCCATGGCACTCGTAAGAAAATGGTAAGGGCACGTTAGCCCTAATAGCAAGAATTAAAGAACTCAAATTCAGCAACGAGTTAGATGAATGTATTAAATGTATGATTAATTTTCCAATTTATGGGATGACTTGCACCACTTGTTTCAGCAGTTTCATGCCCTTCATCTGCTGCCTACAACTACTTTTCATAGCAAATTTCAAAATTTTAATTTGGTGATTGGTCTCTTCAAAAAAACAAGGTGACAGAGGCATGATGCACAGTAACATCTTATTAAATATTTTAAAATATGTATTCAATTTATATAATAAGTATTTTTAGGGTAATTTTTTTGTTTTATGATGAAAAAAAGAAAACAACACAACTAACCATGTGTTTAGAAATGACATGGGAACATATGAAATTACGTTGAAAAAGTGGCTTCAAACAAGGTGTAACAAAAATGGCTACTAATTTGAACTCTTTGAACATATGATAAAGGTTTCTTTCTTAAATCCTAACTGTGAGAATAGAGAGCTACGTTTATGATTAAAAATTTGTCTCTTAATTAATATTCTATTTTTTAAATGAAATTAGTCTTAATGAAGAAATACATCTCCGTCCAATCCAGATAGGAAAAAAAAAACGTAGCTTCAAACTAAATGTAAAAAAAGTCGTTAAATATGGCTACTAAAGATGTCCAAACAGCTATATATGAAGAAATGCATGGTCGTAGCCTCAAAGAACATGCATTATATTCTTCAAGTCCTTAAACAGTTTCTATTTTTAATTTCATATTATATGAAACTTATTTGATTAATGTCAAATAAAGTCATAAGAATTTCATATTTTGATTGCTTGTTGTATATTAAAAAATAAATTATATTTGCAATCAATCAAAATTAATGAATTGAAATGTAAAAGTAATATAAAAAATAATATATAAATAAATTATAAGCTTCTCAGTAAATTATATTTTTTTAAAATAATGTTAAGAATAAAGTATTGAATTGAAAAGTAAAGACAATATTTTTCTATACCAAAATCAAAAACAATATTAAAAAAATAAAAATTATTTTTTGTTAAAAATTAAAAATAAATTATAAAAATAAATAATACGTAACTATCTTATTTATATAAAATAATAATTACCCATTTATATTATGTTTGACAAACAATATATAAGAAAATTATTGAAAGTTTATTTGGTGAAGACTATTATTAAAAGTTGTAAATAAACCTATTAGTAAAAAAACAATTTCATTCAATTTTCTAATTTTAAACGAGATTTATCAATAACACACTTTTTACATATTTTCTTAGCACATATTTTATTATTAATTAAAAATTACAAGAGATAATTGTTAAATAATATATAAAATTTATTTTTTAATTTTCAAAAACTTTAATTAATAAAAAATGAAATTTTCAAAAGAGTATATCAAATAATATTTTAAACATTTTTTGTTTTAAATTTACACGTATTATTAAGTTAATTAAAAATCAATTATCAATTTAATTTTTAAAAATCAAATGTTACATCAAATAAAAAATAGATAAATATAAAAAAAAATAAAAGATAAAAAAATTAAAATAAATTAAACAAATAAAGTTTAAAGACTTTGTATTATCAACGTAAAAAAAATTATATTATCAACAAATTATATATAATTATTTGTATTGGGATAATAATGTAAAATTATAATTTATAGACTATTTTTTTTCTTTATACAAGATTAAATAAGTTTTTCAATTAATAAAAAAAAGTTATAAACTAACTAAATGAGTGTGAAACATAATTAATATATTAAATATATTATAAGTGAAATGTAAAACTAATTTTATAAAATAATAATGATTTCTTTTAGGTTTTCGGCATGATATTTTCATTTTTTATGCAAATTATCAGTTAAAAGATATTTTGATTTGCAATCAAATTAGTCACAGCTTACTTACCAAACAAATAAAAGGATTTAGCTTAGTTGGTTTCATCAACTGCATGAGTTGTTACCGTAAACTTCTTATAACCTCAGTTGGATTATTGAAGAAACAAATATTACTTACCAAAAAATAGTAAACTTACTTAAAAAAAAATAAAATTACAAATCACAATTTGCTAGTTTTAAGTAGATTGGATTTCAACATTGAATCCATAATTGAGGATTTTGAATCGTTAATTGGATGCTGCAGCCTCCATCTAGGGTTTCTACTGATTCCCGCAAACCCTAATCCCAAATGCTTTCCTTCTCCGTTTTTGGTTTGCCTTCATTCCCACTCCGCAGGGCATATCCAAGAGTAAGTGCAAGCTTTGGCATTGACAACCCACAAGAGCCCAATTCAGCCAATCCTAATGGGTCGGATGTTAATTTTGAAGAAGAATTTCAAAAGGGAAAGGAGAGAGGGAGAGTGATGGGTGGTGGGATTGTTATTGGAAGGAAGAAGAAGGCGAAGGAGAAAGTTCAATGGGTTTGTAGCAATTGTGGGTACAGTTCAGGGCAATGGTGGGGCGTGTGCCGATCATGCAGTGTATCTGGCACTATGAAAGAGGCCAAATTCAGTAATGATGATACTATGGTTAGTGGGTTTTCAGTTTTGGAAGACGGTGTCGGGTCTTGGCTACCGCAACAGGAAGGTGAGATGCGTCCCTTGAGATTGGCTGAGGTAAACAGAGGACTTGATCACCACCATTGGAGAATTCCTTTGTAAGTTTCTCTCTCTCTCTCTCTCTCTCTCTTCCTGATAATGTATTGCTGTTGTTGGATACGTTGCTGCTATGACGGTATCCTATATTCCTACTTCTGAGTCCAAAAATGATCCATGGCCACTACCTAGAGAAAAAAATGTAAATGTGATAGGTAATATAACAGTGACAAGAAATAAAGGATAGAGAGAAATGAGAGTTGTCAATAGAGTGTTTATGCAAAAGTAGGTATTCGTATGGCCTTCACGCCCGCCTCAGCACCAAAAATAAGAGCAGGTATTCATATATCATTACCCTTTTGAGTCTGACATTGGATAAGTTGTATGTTAGGCTCAACTCAACATTTGTTCTTATAAAACTTGAAGAGTAGGAAAGTCCTTAACTGTTCTGTATTAGGGATTTTGGGTAGGTGAAGTTTTTCTCTCTCCCTCCTCTTTCTCTCTGCTAACTTCTGGAAGGAATTCCAATTTGCATGATTTTCCACTTCCAGTTGGCTAGAAATAGCTCTCCGAAAAGCTTAAATTATTAGATGGAGATGTGTTTGTGAAGGGTTTTATTGCATCTGTAGAACACTCACCCAAAATCCCATCGTTTCCCTTGAAGTGTAAACATTGTACAAGCCCGCCTACCCTGGGCTTGAATTAAACTTCTTATTTAGAAAAATGGGAACTTATATCATGCCATGGACTAACTTTCTTAAAGGCTTAGGTTATTAGATGAAGACACAGAATGGTTTTATCACGTCTCTAAAGCCAACCATCTTTTATCCATTTCAACTTGTGTTAGTTATTCAAATTATCCATTTTTTTCGGTTTGCCCTTTTCTTGACAAGTTTTCCTTTATGTGTGTGCATGTGATAGTGATGGTTTCTCATGCCAAGCCTACCCATAAAATGATAAAGAAATTATGGAACAATAGTATATATAAGTGGGGACCAACCCTCACCCTATGAGCTAGTTCTTAAAAGGTAGCTATAGTTTCACTTTTTTCTTTAAAAGCTACTCAAGGTTATTTCTTAAAATAATCAAAAATTTGATTTTTTTTTTTTCAGTTCTGATTGATTTTCAAAAACTTAAATAAACATACTAAGATATTTTAGAACTGATTTTTCCATGAAAAAACTAAAACAAACAAGCCCTATATCAGTCTACTGTTTTAATGAAAAATTGTCTTCTTCATAAGCATTTTAAATAAAATATTGCTGTTTGGTATTAATCTAAAGGATTTGGTAGTCAGTACATACAGTATAGTTTGTGAGGGCATCTTCACATGTACCTTCACTTTTGGTCTCAAGGTTAATGTGGTTATGTTTTCAAGTGTTATATTGTGTAGCTTGCTTTAATTTCAGGTCTGGTCCAATTGGAGATGAAGTTTCCAGAGTGCTTGGTGGTGGTCTTGTACCAGGTTCATTCCAATTTCTTAACTATATTGATATGCTGGAAACCATTTACATTGAGAATATTTTGTTTTTTTTCCTTCCTTTGATTCTGTGGGTATAAAGAATTTTTCAGCTCAAAAATTGTTAGATGCATCTGCAGCGAGAGTGTCTAGCACCACGATCTCTTGATTTGGATTTTTATATTTTTTATAGCAGTTTTTATTTATATATTATTTGCTAAGAACTATTAACATACCACTTTTATTTATTTCCATCAAATGTGATTCTTCTATTCTGACTGTAGAGATTAATTATAGCTCTAATTAATTTATGCTTAGCTTTGCACAAACTTTTTGGACTGGGAGCTTCATGCACTGGGTCACGCCTTTTTGCACAAACATTTTGGCTTGATAATGAATTGTATATTTGATGGGTGTGGACTAGTTCAAAGGGTTGCAACTTTTGGTGATTTATCTTATTATCTAGGTGAATGGATAGTTGTTATTGGTATTATTTATGGATTCTGGTGTGTTTTTTGGGTCATTAAATGATCCTAATATTTGAACTCCCATATGAATGCTTCCAGCTAATTGTCTAATAAGTTATCAAATCTTTCTTAATTCAACTGCACTAAAAGCCATACTACCAAGTGCATTGAATGCTAACTATGTTTATAACTCTGGGTTTGAAGGCTCATTGACTTTAATAGGTGGTGATCCTGGTGTTGGGAAGAGTACTTTGTTGTTGCAGGTACGAAGTATACTGGGATGGTGAACTTTTTTTGTGGACTTGGTCAAGGCTGACTAACATTTGTTTTAATTTTAACATTTGAATTGGAAGATAGCTGCAATTATTGCAGAAGGGCACAATGATGGTGAAGCATCTCCAGTTGTATATGTCTCTGGTGAAGAGGTTCACTTTTAGCAAGCATTTGACTAGTTTTAAATTTTGAAACTTGTTGATATTCCAAATTTCTGAAAAGCTCATAGAGATTGTAAAAATCTTACTCATTGCTTGTGCTTTATATGATTGAAAAATAATAAAATTTGATCCTAATCTGCAGAAAATTACTGGTAAGACTTATTTCAATACTGTCAACCTCTTGTTTCCCTCATGCATTAATATTCTTTTATGCCAAAGGTGGATAGTGTAGTTTCACCTTTGGTTTAATGCTGTTATTTGTGGCCTGTTGTACTTTTTAATGTTGTTTGCATTTATGCTAATTTTGGTATTTCATGTCACAGAGTGTTGAGCAAATTGGTAACAGAGCAGATCGCCTTAGGATTGAATCAGATATTTATTTATATTCAAGTAATGATGTTGAGGTGCTAGTATTTTCTTACGCTGTTACTTCTTTTTATATGAATTTTGACAAATTATAGTATGTTATTTCTATCAACAAGTATGCTTGGCTTAAAATGTTATTCTTGATAATTAATTAGCCGGAACATTGTATAGAAGTCTAAACAATTAAGTATTTAAAATATTTTATGGTTTCAGGACATACTGAAGAAAGTTCAGTATCTTGCCCCTGGGGCTCTTATTGTTGATTCAATACAAACTGTTTATTTAAAAGGGATAATGGGAAGTCCTGGAGGGATTATGCAGGTGGGAAATCTATCTCAATTTCCAAATTAGCTTGTGCCTTCCTATTATTTATATAAGGCCAATAGTCATGGTGTATTAATCTTGTGTTGCTTTAAATTATTTAATTAGTTAATTTAGTTTACTTTTGTATGCCACACCTTTGTTTGTATTTGACGTTCATTAATAAGACATTCTCTAACAAAAACTGTAAAAAATGCATCAGCTATACTTTTTTGACTGTGAAATAAAATGCTTTTTCCATGGTGCATGACATTCAATAGGTGTGAGACAGGTGAAAGAATGTACTTCAGCTTTACTGCGATTTGCGAAGAAGACAAACATCCCAGTTCTATTGGTGAGGATAGAAACTTCAATCAATTTTATGCAGTGTACCTTTTAGATTAATTTAGTGCATTGTAATTAAGTGGGTGAACTGTTTATCTATTTATGTATTGTAATATTTTTCATTATATATATTTAGTAAGACAATCTTGTTGAAATGTCCTAGTTTTCTTATGGTTTCGTCTTATGGTAAATTTGGAATTGTTTTAATATTCTCTCAATGAACCTAAAACTGCAGAATACATGTGTTTACGTAATAATGATTGGCATTGCTTGTATGTATTTCATTTATGGATCATCTGTGGGAATTTCCATTAAAGGCGTTTGAATTGCTGACATTCATGACCACAGTTTTACTTCTTTATTTTCAAGTTTGTTTTACCTTATTGTTCTGTATTTCAGATTGGTCATGTGACAAAATCTGGAGACATTGCAGGACCTCGCGTCTTGGAGCATATTGTTGATGTTGTTTTGTATATGGAAGTTGGTATCTTGTTGCTACTCTTTTCCTTTGAATAGTTGGTAAACCTGATTTGTGGTTATCGGTGTACGTTCTACTACTTGGCATGTTTCTTGGGTTTCTATACTCTTTTAGATATGCATGTTATTGCTGCACTTGGCATCTTAAATCTGTTAAGCCTCTATCTGGCACATTACTGAATTTGTGCATATATCTTTTGTGCATTATGGCGTTGCACAGCATAAAAATGAGTTTTGACAAGAGGAGGGGCACTCTTACCAGTTTTTAGAAGAGAATGAAAGATCTTGTTGTGACATTTAATGGACCTGATGTCTAATGCAAATCTACATGATTTTCTGGTAGCTTAGGCTTAGCAGTATTACTATTTACTTACATAGAAAACCTTATTTTTAATTGTGCCTTTGCAGCTTAGTGATAGCATTTGTACATATCAATGATAGTGTTAGGAGAGTAAGTAAAAATAAAAAATTGAAAAGTCACAATAAATAGTAAAGTGCTCTATTCTTAGTGATAAAGTATCAAGGAAAATATTGTTGTCTAGAATATTTTAAATAATTCTGAAATTTGGTTTAATTCCCTTTTCAAAATTAGTTTTTCTATATTTTTAAACTAAAATCCGGAAGTTTTGTATCATTTATGTAACACCTTGCATATGTTGTTCTTGACACATATAGTTGGCCCTTTCAAACCACTGTATATTTCCTATGCTAACTGCTTGTTTTAATTCTCAGGGAGAGAAGTACTCTTCTCATCGTATGCTACGAGCTGTAAAAAATCGATTTGGATCCACTGATGAGGTGTGCCACTATAATTATATTATTGATCTAGTATGGCTTGATATTAATTGTTTTATTCCTATCAATACTTTCTATAAACTAACTAACGGCAATACATAATATTTTGTGTAGTGTGTACTGGCAATAACTTCTTCTGGGGTCTGTATCTGTTTTCACTGTTAAGCTGTGCTGAATTGTCTACCTATGCTTGTCTATAACTCATTTTGTATTGAATAAAAAAACCACGAAAAATTTATCTTAATCCACTCTTATTTATTCATGTTGACTCTGCCATAAGAAACTATTGTCTTTGTTGTAGACACTTGGCTGAAAGACAATAAAATAGACACACTCGGTTATGATCGTTACTATTATTTGTGTATAAAGTTGATGTTAGCTTTTGTAGTCAATTGCACTTCTAGCAGTAAGTTGTTGCTGTTGTAGAACTGAGGTATGATGATATGCAATGAATGATATTCCATGTAAAGGATTAAAACATTATATTTTAAAGGATTTTACATGTGTTTTCTGCCAAGGTAGTTGAATTGGGATACAAATTGTGAATCAGAAGACCTATTTTCTGAATCAGGAACCATATCGTGAATCAATTCATGATCAATAATAGAACTTAACATTTGCAAATATTAAAGCACATATTCATGATCAATAACTAATAAAATAACTCTAAGAGCATGAGTTCAGTTAAAATTTGTTGTTATAAATTAATATTAAAATTTATAATAGATATTCTTCTATTGAAATTATTATATATTACAATTTATAAAAAATATTCTGCTATTAAATTTATTATATATTAATTAAATATTTTAAAAAATTATAACAGATTTTACTAAATTTTATAATAGATTTTATGATAAAAAATATTAAACTGTAATTGAAATATAATTAAATATAAAAAAGTATTTTGCTATCTATAATTAAATATTTTTTTATTTAATACTAGACAAATATAACGTCAATAGTTAAAGTTTAACACTGGTGGTCCAAAGTAAATGTAGAAAGATGGTCACTTTTGCTGCAACTAAAACTCAAGCTGCTGAAGTAAAAAAAACACACATAATACAACTGTCATTTAGGTTAGACCCATTAGGGTCATTTCTTTTCTCTGACCTGCTAGATGCAAGCAAGCACAGCCATGGCACAGAAGTTAGAACTGTTGTGCGGCATGATTTGCATGCTACGGCCATTGTTTTCTTTCAATTTTGGCAGCAAAAAAATGCCATTTCAGCCAGGTGCAACGGCCGTCGGAGGAGCTGCATGATGCTGAGGCTCCTTCTAAGGCCTTAACAAAACCTAGACAACAATTGTGCAATTCTTCTCCAGATTGCTATTGTTGCTATTCAGGTTTGATTCATGATGCAATACAGGCACAACAATGAATCATTCAACAATTCATATTGCCAGCTTTATAACTCGCATCATATTGTACAAATTGTATCACAAATCACACGATACTAACTCCCATGCTTTCTGCATCTCTCACTTGAACATGGATAAGTGGTATACTTGTTATTAGTATGTCAGTTGATTGAAGTTATCTGGCTTGGGCTTATTTACTTTATAATTATTTGATCTGGAAAAAAATTTATGTTTGATCTGTGTTGTCTTTGATTTATTTGGTTAGCTTGGAGTTTTTGAGATGTCACATTCAGGACTTCAGGCTGTTTCAAATATCAGTGAAATGTTTCTTAGTCAGCAGCACTTGGATTCAGAAATTTTAGCTGGACTAGCTGTTGCTGTAATCATGGATGGGTCCCGGACATTCCTTATTGAAATTCAGGTATTTTCTTTTGTGCTTTCATTATATTAAATATTTTAAGTTGTCAAGCACAGTATGAATTTCCTACTGGATTTGGCAGTTCTGTTTTGACTTTTGATAAACACCACCACTGTCACCCTCAATTGTGATACATTGCAAATTGCAAGTCATTTAATGCTTACAGAACACTGGGTTAAATATGTGCCAGCAATGCAGTATTTGCATTCTCGGAATTTTGGTTCAAATATAATACATGGTGTTGAGGTTAAATTACCATCTGTGAAGCATGGACACGGACACGAACACAGGACACGACTAAAATAAAAATCATAGGACACAGGGACACGACATATATATATCTATAAGATTTATATAAAATATGATTAACATGACAAAAAGTTAAATATGATCAAACATGACAATAAGATTTATATATTCACTTGATAATAAATCTCAAAAACAAAATTACCAAGAGGCGTCATATTCCACAATTCAAAAAATCTAAGGGAATTAAAGAAACCATCATAATAAGAGTCTCAAAAAAAGAAATACTATGCTAAAACATCATTCTTATACAAAAAAAAATTTGTTAATATTAATCTATCTAAGCCCTTCCCCTCTTCTTGGTCATCATCATTGAAAAACACAGCTTTTAACTCTAGTTCATCAAGGGATAAATTAGCAACTTCAAGAACTCCATTGTCATGAAGGAGACTAAATTCATCTCCTATAATATCCCACATTTTAGTTTCCTCTTCATTGTATTGTAGGGAATTTCTTTAAAGGAGGCGAACATTGCTATTAATAAATACTAAATCCTCTTGTTTCTTTTCAAAGAAGGTATGAAAGAGTATGTGCTCCAATTTCTTTCACAACAAGAAGATGAACATGGTTGCAGCTTAAGGGCAATCTTTTGAAGTGTTGGTGCTTGAACACCATGAACTAGCCACCAAGATTTTGCATCCATTATACCTCTATCCTTTAAAGAGTCAACATCATCAAAGCCTTCTCTTCCATCAAAAAAATTCACAAACTCCAAACTTACCTGTCTCCTAACATCCACATCAACAAAGTACCTTTTAAAGCATTTATTCCTTTCAAGAGTAAGTTCCATATTTTGATGGGGGGGATCTATGTGAATCTTCACTTATAATATCTACAATATTAAAAAAATATAATCATAAATTAATACAACCTATGATAGAAGTATATGTAAAAAATATAGACTCTGAAAATTAATAAAATACATTAAAGAGGTTATAATGTATTACCTTGGGTTTAATGAATGAGCTAGACAATGAAGAGGTATGCTACTCTTAGTCCAGCGGTCAATTAATATTGAGTGCACTACCCCATAAAAGGGTGATTGTTCAATTTCTGCCTTTCTTTCATGTTGGTATATGGCCTTTCTCATTTTTTCAATCATTGAATCCCACATTTCATATACTAAGTGAAGAAAAGCTATATCCGTAGCTGTTTTCCAAGAACATCATAGATAGGAGCAGTGAAAGTAAGTATATAATCAACCTTGTCCCACCAGATATCATCCAACAAAGTTTCTTTCAAAAATTTTGCCTTATCAACATCATTCTCCCTATTAGAAGACCATTAAGCATTACTATGGTTGAAGAAAATCTTGTAGGAGCAATAGAAAGCAACTTCAATGAATTGAAATTGTTGAACATTGATAATCTCATTCAGTGCCCCATGATAAAGTTTTTAATATAAGCCACATCATCTGCAATTTGTGTGATGCCAAGAACATTGTTGGTAAGTAACAATTTTTTTTAGTGTTCTTGGCTGCACATATATTTTTCAATGCAAGGTTCAATGCATGCACAACACAAGGAGTCCAATAGATGGAAGGAAACTCTGACTCTATGAGCAAACCTGTTGCCTTACATACGACTACATTATCAGTCACAATTTGCACTGCATTTGATGGCCCAACCTCCACAATTACATCTCGAGTATTTATTAATGGATTCCTTGTCTTTTTATCTCACTAGAGCAATTTAATGCCCTTAAAAACATTGGTTCACTCTCAGTGACAACCATGAAATTGATAAGAAGTCTTCTTTAGGATCACTACACCCATCACTTACAATGGTCACTCCTTTCTAACTCCATGAATTTTTTATTGGCTGCTAAAGGTTCTCCACATGGCTTCTTTCCTTTGTAAGCAAGGTAGTTCTCTGCTTATTGTAACCTAGAGGTACATACCCGCTGAGATTAGAAGTATTGGCAACATAAGAAAATGTCTTCCTAAAATAAGGACTCCTTGCTAAATGAAATGGTAGGCCCGAAGAGTAAAACATAAAACATCCTTGCAATTTCACAATCAAGAGTATTTCTGCCTTTCACATTGGAAGAAGCTTCTAAAGGATGTCTCTTTTTTGGATTAGCACCAATGTTTGTTTTTTGGTCTTCATTAGAGACCGGAGGTAAAGGAATACATTTTTTCTTTAACTTCTCTATTTACAATGATGTTTCATTGTCCAACTTTTTCAACTCAGCAAGTCTTGAAGGAGTTATCTTTTGCCAAACTCTAACTCTTGTTCCTATGACTTTTAGCAAGTGAGTCTTTACTCTAGTGTAAGATCCATTGAAGATAAGTTCGCATATGTTGCACTTGGTCTCAAAATTTCCACCGCCAGAAATCTTTCTTATCTTTGAAACATATTTCCATAGAGATCTGGTTTCATCCTCTTGCTTTGTTGCTTGATCAATAATAGTACTCATCTACTATAAAAACAAAACAAATAGATACAATAAAAAATAATAGAAACAGAACATGCCATTGAACAGAAGCAATGAAACATGCCAAAGGTAATAAAGATTGAAAAGTAATATGTAATGAAACATATAACAGAAGCAACAATGCATACAACAATGAAGCTTTTTGTAAGAGATCAAGTGATAAGCTCAATGATCTTATCAAATGTATCATGTAGGTTTCATAATTCACAACCAATCATTCAGAATATAACATCAATACAATCATGGAACCAGAATCGCACAAAACACATGATAAATAGGAAGGACGAAGGACCTTGACATTATTCAAACGTGAAAACTATCATAATAGGGGAAACACAACAGGGAAAGGAACCAAACGTTAACAACAAAGAAAAATCATACCTTTTGGGTGGTGCGACAACCTTGAAGATGGTGTGGTGTGACTTCATGGTCTGGTGTGAAGATGGCGTGGTGCAACAGCTTGGTGGACGGTGGACAAAGGACAAAGGCTGGTGTGAAGAAGACAATATGGTGGTTTGACAGCGCGGGTTGACAATTGATAGAGGCTGGCTTGACAGCACCAGTGGAATAGTCACAGTTTTGTGCAAAGGGGGAAACCCAAATGTGAGGGAGAAGGAAGATAGAGCGTACGTGAACGAAGGTTCATCAATTTGAGTTTGGAATTTTTTATTTTGAAAAAAAAAAAAAAACACTGACGTATCAGTGTCCTGCAGTGAGCTGTGTCTGATTCGTCATGTTGAGAAGGTTGCGCCGTGTCCAGATCAGTGGGCCGTGTTGGACAATGTCGGAGCTGTGTCTGAACCGCGTCCATGCCCAATGTGTTTTTGACGCATGAAAACGGCCACCTTGAGGTGCATCCATGCTTCGTTGATTACCATTCTCTACTTTCCATCTTAATACCATCTGTTGGTACTAATATTGGGTTGAACCCTAAGTGCTAATCTCCAATTATGTAGCTGTGTTGGAAATCTCCAATTATACCTCTCAATTACCCTTGTCCGGTAGTCATTTTATTTCTCTTTAATTTTTCTTTCAAAGTCAAATGAAACAATGTGTAAATGCTCTTCTTTCTTAAATGAAATCAAAGTCATTAATTTTTACAATGCCTAATTTGTAGTAAATCCCGACCAGTTCTTATTGAAATCTTCTGATCTACTTGCTATGGCTTTCAGATTGTGGTGTTCATTCTTTATTCATGTCAATGAAGAAAACTACTAGGAGCACACCTATAATATTATCAGCATTCTTTAACTTTTTTTTTCTTACCCTGACATACTTCAAAAGAATTATTTAGCTAATTCCAGTAGTATTTTGCAGGCACTTTGTCTTTCTGGTTCTACGGGTTCAAGGCAAGTTAATGGGATCCAACTAAAAAGAGCTGATATGATCATATCAGTGAGTTGATGTCTCTTGTTTTGATAGTATGTTTATTACTGCTTTTATATCATATGCTTATTTTTAATATTCTCTCTATTCATGATGAAAAGTAAATAAAACAGATCTTGGTGGGTTTTGTTTTTTCTTATTCAATGTATAACCTGCTGTATTGAAATGAAAGGTGTAAAGTTGTTCTTGACCATCTGTCATTCCCTTGAACTGCAGGTTCTTATAAAGCAAGCAGGTCTTCGGCTCCAAGAACATGTAAGCTGATTTATCAATATGATATAATATCAATATTGAAATTTTCAAAAAATTAAATCCTCTGAATAAAAAAACAGTGGTAATATCGAAAGATAGTGCCTCCTCCATGCTTTCTGTGGAGAAAGTGATCCTAGTGTTCTCTGCATCTTTCCTTTTGAAAATTTAGAATTTCTAACAAAAAAGAAAAATATTCACGTCTGCCTTCTCTATCTGAATTTTGCTTGATCATCTGGAGTTTTCCAGCAAAGCTTTGTGTTATCATTTATAAAACTCGTCCACCGCATCACTTAACTATGTAACCAGTTACAAAGTCCATTGCCTGTTTGGTGCTTATAATATCACCGGCAGATATCTTTTCTTTTTTATATTTGTGTTGATTGTATTCTATTTCCATGTCTTGCCTTTATACAACAGGCTGTATTTTTGAATGTTGTTAGTGGATTGACACTGGCTGAGACTGCAGGAGATCTTGCTATAGCAGCAGCAATTTGCAGCAGGTTTTTGCTTTGATTTTTTTCCTAAGTGGTGTAATTTTTTTTAATCTGACAATGATCATTGACTTCTGAGGATTGCGGAGGATGTTGTTGACCATTTGATGCACCTTTTTTGGACAAGTGAATTTTGCAGTCAATTTATAATAAGTTAGACTTGATTGATGCACCTGTGTGTTTCTTTTTCTCTCATACAGTCATTTTTTTTTTTCTGGTACATAAAAATTTATGGGGACCATACAATCATATGTTCCATTATACTATTATAGATTTTAATCTTAATTAGTTTAATTTATTACGTCTGTTGTCATCTCCCTTTTTCCAGTTGCTTGGAAATCCCTATTCCGAATGACATTGCATTCATTGGTGAAATTGGCCTTGGTGGTGAGCTTCGCATGGTGAGCATGTTCTTTGTTATGTTAATGTTGGCTTATGGTATTTTAAGGCCGATTTAAAGTCTTAAGTAGCATGACGTGCTGATTACAGAGTTAAACTCGGTGATAAAATTTTGCGTCATGTACCTATAGATAAAATCTTTCTTTGCGAGATTAGTCATTTGCCCGTTAGATCCTGTATCTGGTGTCTTTTGTGTTAACGTAAAATTTCTAAATAGTGACAATGCTGTAAAGATATTGTGGTATCGAACTCTGTTGGGTGCTTGAATTATTTGATCAGTTATAATTCTGAATAAACCAACCCAAGTGTTTAGCTGCTTCATTTTCAATTGAAAATAGTCATTTGAGGACGACTGAGGTTTGATTATATAGAAGCAAGTAGCCTCATCCCTGGATTAAGACCTAGGACATCATATTACAGTACTTTTTATTGTGTTTTTCAACAACTGCGTTTTGCCTGTATCCATTAAGTCGTAATTTAAAACTGTGTTATTTTATTTGCATTTGCATTCTTATTTTTGTGATTATGCAGGTTCCTAGAATGGAGAAAAGGTTATATACCGTTGCAAAATTGGGTTTCGGAATGTGTATAGTACCCAAGGTGGCTGAAAAAGCTTTGGGAACAGAAGTTTTAGAAAAGATGAAAGTTGTTGGTTGCAGGAATCTGAAAGAGGTTATTAACACTGTATTCCTGAATATACTGAGAAGGTAGTGATTAGTCAGACAACATATTTTCGTGATGTAAAGTATGAATCGTTATTTTATATATGTAAAATATATATATATATAATATATGCAAATTATTTAAATCAACATCTGTCTTGCGGATGCGTTAGGCACAGTAACTGTTAGAGACCGACTTCAGTTTCCGTTTTTTTTCATGCATAAAAAATACGTAGCTTATGTACCTTCAGAGTTATCAGTAGCGGCCAGGGAGGGATAGTGGATAGCAAGTTAAACGCTAGTACGTAAATCTATAATTAAATGTATGTCCTGCACTCCTGTGTATGGCACGGGTTAAGTGCCAATGCTTACAAAATGTCCAACAACGTATCATTAAGTACATACATTGACAAACATTATTATCTTAACTCATCAGTCAACGGTAAACAAGTGCAGGTAAAAATAGAAAAAGAAAAAGAAATTAACTAGCAGCTACTCTTTGTGCCTGGTTCAATGAGGCCACAGACGTTTCCCATGTTTGCGCAGTGATATTTTTAGGATTCAAGAAGCTAGGTTGATTGGTTGAAGACAGTAACCTTGCCCACATGCGGTCAGTTATAATAACCTTCTTTTCACTCTCATTTATCCGCTGCACATTACAAAACAAGTTCAACTTACAATGAACCAAAAACTGCACAACATTAGGAAGTTTTCAATGGATAATACTAAAGAATAAAGACTGCAGAAAAATGCATAAAATATTAGATCATGATCAACCACAAAATAGGAGAATCTGACATAGGACCAATCCGAGTGATTATTTAATAAACTTTAATTAGAATGAAATATCAGTCTAAAAGGTTTTTTAAGTCAATTATATAATAATTACCTTTTTTTCCTTACATAATTACATTAAAAATCATATCTATAGTTGATAGTGCAAATTAATGTACCAAAAGTAAATTCTATTTAATATTTACACATATAAGATCAAATAATTACCTAGTTTGATTAATTGATAATAACTACCCTGTCTCTCTAATTCTCAGTACCGGTTTGGTATGGGGATAAAAAAAGGAAGTGAAGTTTTCATTACAATTTTACTAATAAAACTGGACCATATTTTTAAAATTCTTTTACTCCAATTTTTAGTCGTATATACCAATTTGATGCTTGTGCAAGATTACCCTAATAGTTTGGCCCCTAAATTAAAAAGGAAAAAAAAAGTTACAAGCAGAACTCCATGTGCGTTTTTACTTCATTTTACACAATGTTAATTGAATAAAACCAAATACTAGTGACGCGATAGCAGACAGATTTGCTAGACTAGAAGTAACAACGACTTACATAAAATGAAATATAAGCATGTTTGCCATTGACTGCGCCAACTGTGAAGCCTGTGTATCCAGCCATTGCACCATGAACAGCAATTAGAGCAAGGAGAGTGCAATATACATTATCAGATGCAATACTTGGAACATCACGGATCATGTATGTGGGATCTACCAGACAGGAAATTCTTCAATTGGTTAGAATATTTAGTTTATATAGGCAATACACAATCATTTGCACCAGTAAAAAGAAGAGAGCTCACCAATGTACTTCAGAGTTATAGCCATTTTTTGACTTTTTGTGAAGTGCTCCTACAACAGAAATAAATAAACATATAAATTTGTTACTAAGAAAAATGAAAAAGAAAAATCTGCATAATGGGAATCTTGTGATTAGTATAATACGCCAATTTCTTGAATGCAGTTTGAGAGCAGATGTTGTCAAAGCAAGATTGTTAAAGAAGCTGTGGAATGAAGACATCTAAGATAGCAGTCTAAATAATTTTACATATCAATGTAGCTAATATTAACAACAAAGTCTAAATTAGATCTAGTTATATTTTTTTCTTCTTTCAGACTCTTGGAAGGTACATACTTCAAACTTGTTAACCATGATGCAAGAAAAACAAGTTTAATAAAAAATACGTACTTCAGGAGTACTATTCTTGATGTTTTACCTTAATGTTCTGGGATAACCACAGACCAACATCTTGAAGTATCTTGTTGGCAGAAGCATCCGGCTTGAAGATAGGCTTTCCGAAATGAGCTCAACCTGCACCTTCAGCTATTGCTATAACCGTGTGCCCGTTTTCTGTGAGTCTTTTCCTAATGAACTCAAAGAGTCCACCTGGACCCTCAAGGTAAACGGGTGACACTGGAATTAAGCAACAATCCACATCTAGACTGGCGAGAGTTGCATACAAAGCTATAAACCCTGTATGATTAGGTCATGTCAAACAACGATAACAACTAAAATTACAAAAGAAGGAAATGCTAAAAATAACAGATGGTTTAGTGGTAAAGGTGCAGCTGCTAGTCGATTCCATAGGATAGGATAGTCCCCAGGTGTGGTCGGAAGGTATTGGAATTGAACTTTATTTGGATAAGACTCCTCTAAAGTGAGCTTGTTTTTAATCCAGCAAGAAGGGGTGTATCCCCCTTGATTTAATTAGACATATTTTGTGATATTAACCCTTGATATTTAAGCGTGGATACACCGTACTTACTCACATCACATTAGAGACAAGTTCACTTTAGGGGAATTTTTTCCATATTGTTCTTATCATGGAAGGTGGTATAGCTAGAAAAGACAAAGATCGCCTGTCATGTAGCCCAAAGATCTAATGTTACTTACATGGAATCAAAATAGAAAAAACACTGATATTCTAGAAGGAAGATGTAGCAATTTGCAAAAATGAGAAAGGCCTGAAACAGTTGAAAAATCATGGAGGTACAATCTGGCAAGATCACTAAAGGATAAGTGTTTGTCAAAATGGATGGCTCTGAAACAACTAAAACCAGACCTTTCAATGACCAAAAATGTCACTTGGCATGAAAATGACCAAAGATGACAAATGAATAGCTAAAAAAACAAGAAAATGAGAAAAAATTATGAAAACAATTTTCTGTGAAGATAATCAATCAGCACTGCAGCTTACAAGAAAATTAATCTTTCAGAGCTTCTACTCTATATAACTATCATCAGACTAGACTTGTATATTACCATAAAATTAATGATACATACCACTGTAACGACCCATTAGCTTGACAACACCGATACCATTCTCAGTGCTTTCTGCTTCCACATGAGCAGCATTTATGGCTCGTTGTGCCTCTTCAACAGCAGTGTCAAAACCAAATGATTTATCAATAACCTGATTCAGGTACAACATGGTTAGTTAGGTGACTGTTTAAAAGCAAATCCCTTTTTCCTTCTCAGCAGAATAGCTTCAATTGTAAGGCTTCAAATGTCCAATTCCAGCATGCTTACTGGGATATCATTATCAACAGATTCTGGAATTCCACCGCTGAAACTTTCAAGCCACGTCTTCTAATTTCCTGTGTTTAAATAGCAAAACCTTGGTTAACTCAAATTCTAATTTCTGCATACCAACATTTGAACAATTACCTCAAAAATCACAGAAGCCCCTCTCTGAGTTCCATCTCCTCCAAGTATATAAACCTGATTAATTCCACGATCCTGAATGCTATCAACAATCTTTGAGGTATCGTTGCCTCCTTCTCCTTGTGAAGTACCAAGGATGGTTCCACCACGTTTGTGGATGTCACTCACAACCTTTGGTGTCAATGGAACTGTATTTCGAGAATAAAAACCTCTATACCCTCCCTGCATACAATCGATTTGACGTGGAGGATAGGAGAGAACACTAGGTTACACATACTCGAATGAAAATGCTCCTGAAAAATTACAAATGAAACTGCTAACCTATCAGTTAGAAATAAAGAAGACACAAAGTGATTGGTACCTCTATTCCCAGGACTTTGTGCACCCCATACATGATAATTATTAGGGAGAAAGAGGGTAGAGAGAAATATGCTAATTTGAAACTCTTATATCTTTTTTGTTTCTCTACAATTTTACAATAAAAGAACAACCTATTTATAGGCATCTACAAAACTCTTGACTCTTGACTCTTGGCCTTTCATCTTTAGAACTCTTGACTTTTCACTCTTGACTCTTGACCTTTCATCTTTCCACTTCTAAATTTAAAACCCAATAACATTTAATGTTTATTTTATGACAATACATATGATATAACCCACAAACTATTTCTCTTATCACTGTATTTACACCAGGACAAAGACCTCCACATGTGACAATACAAGACCTCCACATGTGACAATACATGCATGCACATCCTCGGAGTCAAAATATACCTGGAAAACATTAAAAAATTGTTGTCTGTCACCCCACAAATCATATACAATACAAATAGGTAGCAGCCAAAGGTTCAATTTAAACAAACAAACCCTTTGACGAAGCCCGGCATGAGTCCCTCTTGGGCTCTCCTTATGTACAGCTATCTAGACAGAGAAAAAAGAAAATTGAAACAACAATTCATGAACATTGTAATGGAAGAGAGAACAACAACAACTTGCCTTTTGCGCAACAGTATCATCCACGTCAACAGAATGCTGCCTGGTGATGCATAAACCAATCAAAATTGTCATCAGATTGAACTACCACAGCAATGTGCAAAGCCACAACACCAACACCAGGAAGAATCGATTCAAACTTAAATTTTAATACACGGTAAGTAACATACTTAACAACGGAGTAGGAAGGATTGTCTTGCAACGGATTAGGATATGTCTGCATGATGAACCAGAAAAAAAAATCAGAATATGTTTGTAAGCAATGGAAGACATATATACAAACTCATGCAACAAGCAACACACAGTGTCTTTCTGTTTCCTCATTATTTTCTAGCAAACCAATCAAAGGCATTTGGAGGAGAGGTTACAGTGAGGTGAGGGATGTAGTCAGATAGATGAGGGACATCTTCAAGGACATAGCCAGCATGTCCAGTGATGATGTTGTGTTCAGAATTGGACATGGTAATGGTAGTGGAAATGGAATCACAAGTTGAGTTTTTGGAGAAGCAATGGCAGGGAAGGGAAAGTAGAATTTTTGTGTAGAATCAAAGCAAAGGAATCTGGTTGAAACAAAAGATGAAATTGAAGAGTTCCATTGAGGTTGGTTTCACAAGGGAACACAACCACAGTGGATGATGTGTTTGCTTATGGTCGTTGATGATGAATCCAACGGCCAAAGACACAAGTAGGTTGCTTCAAAGCAACATACGTGCACTAGTCCAACGTTAGTCGGTCGAACACAGAAGAGAAGAGAATGCTAAAAATAGACAGAAATGCTTGAAATAGACAAACATGAAAAGCAAAACCGAATGGTAGGGTCCAACGTGTTTTGGAACTTAAGTGGGATTAAGTTTAACTATTTTGCCTAGCTAGAAGCATAAATCACATATATCTCATGATCATCCATTTTGCTTACACTTTTCTTGTATGTTCGAAAAGTCACAATTCTTCATCTCTTAATGTTATCTTTATAGGAATAAAAAACAATAAGGTTTTTTCTATTCAAATTTTATTAATTTGAAAAAATTGATTTTATTAGTAATATCTAAAAAAATATTTAAAAGACTTAAATTTTATTTGCATGATAAAATAATATCATAATTAAAATTAATTTTACAAAATTTTTAAAAATACTTTTGTATTGACTATATTAAGTAGTAAGCATAAAATTGATATAATTAATGTATATATATATATATAGCCGAAAACATTATTTTCAATCTAATTAATCAAAAAGAATAATAATCAATGAAGAACTAATGAACAAAGAAAGAAATAGAGCAAATTGTATTTTTACTTGTCCTGCAGTTTTTTAAAGGCCCTGCAGAAATATTTTTCTAGTTTCAAATCAAATTTCGTATATTAAATTTCTTTTTATTTGACATTTTCTTTTATATATGTGCGCGCGCTAGTATAACAATAAATAGTATTATATAAAAAGTTTTAATGTAGTAAGTAAGGGTTACAAACTCATATTTCCTTAGAAAAACACAAGTCCTCTGACTTTATCGGCAAAATTTGAAAGAAAATAAAAAGTCATAGCAAATTTCTATTATGTCTTAATCAAAGTCATGACCTAAATTTGATAAATCAACTAGTTCATTTTCTATTATTTTATAACGAGTCAAAGTAACTTTTTTGAGAAATAATTTTTTTTTAATTATGTGGTTAAAAATTTGATTTACAATTCATTGTATGAAAAACATATATTATAAAAGGTTAATTTCTTAAACAAATATTAATATTTCGATGAATTAATCATTAATTTTTTTTATCAAAATGTATTTGAGTTTATGAAAAAAAATATAAAAAAAAATTAATTATGAATAAAATACTGAGAAAATGTTTGAGGAGTAGAAAATTGTTAAAACACTGTAATTTGTAAAAATGTACACATTGATAAATAGTACAAATAGATGAAATGATTATTACTCATTTCATATACGATATGTTGGCAAGATAAGTCATGTATGATTATAGAAGTTTTCTTTGATTTTTTTTTTTTGTAGTAAATAATGTGTGCAATCTCTTTATTTTCCATCAAAGTTCATCTCGTATTTTAAATCAATGTGAAACTCTTAGTTGAAATTAGTGTACATCTCACTAAATAGTTGTGAATGATAAAATTGAAAACAAAAATGAAACAAATTTGAAAGAAAAAATTGAACACACAAATTTACACTAGAATTCAAATGAATATTATACTGATAGTGTAAAGGTTAACTTTAAAGTTTATTCTCATATTTCAAGGAACACTTTCTCACATAGTATATATATCAATGATAGAACAGTGATATATGTATTATTGGATTTGTCCATTCCAACATATGATTAATTAGTATAAAAATTTGGTTAATTTTATTTTATAAATAATTAAAAATAAATAAGTATAATCATATATAATTTATTGATACATAATTAATAATTTTATGAGATTATTGATTGTCACATATGATTAATTACAAATATAAATATAATTAACATTTTTTAAAAGAAATAATAATACCATGAGATTACTAATCGTCACACATGATTAATTATGTAAATTTGATTATCTTTATCTCACACGTAGTTAATAATATTATAATATTTTTAATTATCATTTATGATTAATTACAAATATAAATATGATTAATTTCGTCTCAAAATAATTAATATTATTATAAAATATTAATTATATATGATTAACGATATATTTAAATATGATTAACTTTGTTTTATAAGTTATTAAAAATAAATTATAATTAAATTTATTTCACAAATAATTAATTATATTATAAAATTATTAAAATATTTATTAATAATTAAATATTTATAAAATAAAATTAATCATATATATATATATATATATATAT
>JAMLFT010001444.1:0-30772 GCA_026544285.1 Pachyrhizus erosus
ATAAGTATTTTTTTATTTTTTTATGTGTTGGTCTAAAATATTTATTTTCAAATAAGTTATTTTTTATTTTTTTAATAAGTAAATTCTATCTAAATTTTAAATAATTAATTATTTCAAAAAATATTTTTTTATAAATACTTATTATAAGTTTAAACAAATTCACCATTTAAAAAAAGATATTGTAGTATTTGTATTTTTTAAAAATATATATAATTTATTATATAATTTAATATAAAAATAGAGTATTGTAATATTTTTATTTCAAAAAAATAATTTTAATAATATTAAATTAAATAAACTAAATTATATATTTCAAAATACAAGAAAACTCTATATTATTAACATCACCCAAAAGAAAATGCAATTTGCTCTTATAAATTTCATACTAACCTGAATCTAATCCGTTAAATATTTTATTATATATCCAATCGTAACAAATAATGATTCAGAGATGACCACTTGTTGAATTTCTTTATGGGAAAGTCCATCTAGATATAGTTTTTTATGATATGGTATTAATAATAATGATATCCGTAAATTGCACTGTACCTTTACTTAATTTTTATTTTATACCTATATTTCTTATATTACACCGCGTATCACATTTTTTTTTATTTTTTTATTTTTTTATCTCATCTTTCCTTTAATTTCTTATAAAAAAAAATTAATAAATATCAACTACTCTTTTATACCTTTATTATAAGATATAATTAATTAATTTTATCATAATTAAGTTAATTAATTAATTTAATTAAAAATATTAAATTATAATTATTTTTTTAAAATTATATTTATGAACAAAACAAGCCAATATTAATAAATTATTTATTTTAATATCATATTATTTTAAAATTAATTTAATTAAGAATATTTTTGTAAAAAATAATTAATACAAAAATATTTTAGACTAAATTTTATAGTAAAGATGAAGTCGTAATTTTAATTTGAATAAAATAAAAATAATATTACTTTTTATTCATAAAAATGAACTATAATGTTTTTATTAAATCTCATTTTTGTTCTTCTATAAAAAAAAAAAGGTCTCGTTTTCCATTTATTAGTATATACGAAAATTTCCAGAATATGATAATGATTAACTTACGTAGGTTGCAATAATGCAGTGTACCTTCTTTCTGTTCACCTATGATTGTAGGTCTGGTCAACGCAACAGATCAAGGACAAAGATTCCATATAACGTCATACATGGTTCGATCCCACACGAACATCATCACGATTCACATGTCTGTAATGCTTATCTTATTGTTTTTAATTTTATTTATTATTATGGATTAAATATCATTTTTATTTTTCAAATTTAAGTTGTTGTTATTTCTAATTTTTTGAATTCAAATTTATTTATTTTTATTTTTTATTTTTAAAATATTTTTTTAGTTTCTCTTGTGATAAAAAAAACTACCATAAGTATGTTCAAATATTTAAAAATCAGTTAAGTTAAAAAGAATATTTTTTAAAATTAAATAATTAAAAATAATTTAAATTTAAGGAACTAAATAAAAACGACTTAAATTTAAAAAATTAAAAACATATTTAAGTCTAAAATAATGTGTATCCTTTGATAGATTTAGGATGAGAAAATAACAATGAATGACATAAAACTGTTTTAAAAATCAGTTTTTAGAACTAAAAGCTAGAAAGTGAATCAAATATCCTTATAAACATATTCAAACGTGAAAAATGGAAGGAAGGGGAGCATCAGGCGAAGGCTAAAAAACAAGAGGTGTGATGAGGAAAGTTGCTGCCCCAAATTATTGCCTTCTGAAAGTAAAGATTTTAACATCTTTTAAAATTTTGTTCATGAAAGTATTAAATATTTTACACTTTAAATAAATTCAGAAAACAAAATTCCTACACATTTATTAATTCTCAAAACACTATTCTGAAAGTTAGTTTCTAGGAGGATTATTTTTGAAAAAAATAATACAAAAGCAGAGTTGGTGTGATAAGAAAAATGATGTGTAAATAGAATCTTCCGTCCCCTTCTCTCTCCTCAAGAACCTGTTTGATCAACCATAATTAGGAAACTAAAAAAAAAACATTCTTAATGCAAAAGAATAAGATACGAATGAATTCATGAATAAATTGATATTCCCGTGATAATTGATTCACTAAACTTTCCATAGTATATATTATTCTTAGGAAAATTAAGTAATAACCAAACATATTTTATAAAATTTCCCAAGAAAAGTAATTTAGTTTCCACTTTCACAATCACTGGATAGTCTGAGCAGCGAAAAAGTTAATAACTCTTGCACCCTTCAAAATTTACAGTGTCTGAGGCTAAGAAGTCTAAACTCAATTGGATGTATATGAATTACCATTTACCAATAATCATTGCAAGAGCATTTCCCATCTTTGATATGATGAAATCGGTTTGCATCTCTCAGCACAATCTCTCTTCCAGTGACCATTGATATATATTTTATTGCCGTATGGCAGTCCCCACAAACCCGAAGATTCTTAAATACTCTAATAGGTTTTCGTTTCGGGGTACTAATAAGAGCAAATGCCACTGCAATTTTTTCACTGTGTTGGAACAGATACTGTTCCTTCTGTTCATCCCCCACATCATGAAGAACAAAATCTGTATTCGGGACATAACCCAAGTTCTTTATTTTTAAAGCCAACTCATCAAGTTCATCATATATCTTTTGAGCCTGGGGGTGTGAAGTATCCCCTACATGGAATTTGTGCACCTGGTTGTCAACTTCAATCCAGCTATAACCTGTTTCTTTTATTAATTTTTTCTGTTTCATGCTTTTTCTTATGGCTGCCACATCATCCCACCTCCCTTCTGATGCATACAAGTTTGACAATAATATATAGGTAGCTGGATCATGAGGTTCCTGCTCAAGAATCATTTTTGCAGCATGCTCCCCAAGCTTGGTGTTACGATGAACCCGACAAGAACCAAGAAATGTACGCCATACCAACGCATCAGCATCAAAAGGCATGGAGTTAACAAATTCAATGGCTTCTAAAAGTAAACCAGATCGGCCAAGCAAATCAACCATACATGCATAATGTTCCATCCTTGGACTGATACCATGGTAATAATGCATGGAATTGAAGTGTTTCCATGCCTCATCGATCAAACCAACATGACTACAGGCTGATAAAACTGCAATATAAGTGACCTCATTAGGCTTTACACCTGTTTCAAGCATTTCATAGAACAATTCTAAAGCTTTTGTAGCAAAACCATGTTTTGCAAAACCACTTAGGATAGAGGTCCAAGTTATGACATTGCGATTCCCCATGTCATTAAAGACCTGCAAAGCAGCTTCTTTGTTTCCACACTTTGAATACATAGAGATTAAAGCATTATTAACGCATAGATTGGTTCCAAACCCCGACTTTACTATGAGGGCATGAATTTGTTCACCCTTACCAATTGTGCCTATACAAGCAGCGCCACTTAAGAGGCATGCATATGTATAAGAACTAATTCCAATACCAGTGTGCTTAATTTCATGGTTAAAGGATTCTTTAGAATCCAATTCTTTTGCATTTGCATCAACAGCTGTATTGTTCGAAATCAAATTCTTTTCAAATAAGATATCGAAAGCTTTTTGAGCACATTCCATTCTGCCAGACCTGGCATACATGTTAATAAGAGAATTCCCCACACAATTAATTGCAGAAAGGCCCAGTTTAATTGTCTGGCCATGAAGTTGTTTGCCGAAGCCAAAATCAGGAAGATTTGCACAAGCCTTGAGGACGCTGGAGAATGTGAAGCAATTTGGTGCAACATGACCATGAAGCATGTTACAAAACAATTTGATGGCTTCCTGTTCTCGTCTGCTTTGCACATATCCAGAGATGAGAGCAGTCCAAGACATAACATTATGACGCGGCATGCTATTAAATATTTTCCTAGAATTTTCTACTGATCCATCCGCTGCACATTTTGCATACATGTCCACCAGAGTACAACCGACACACACATCTGAAGCCAATCCAGACCTTATAACCCAAGAATGTAATTGCTTTCCAAGTGATAAGAATTCCATCTCAACGCAGGCTGATAAGAGACTTGTTAGAGTAAACCTATCAGGCGTATACTCACTTACTAACATACGGCAGAATAAATCAACAGCATCACCCAGCAAAACCAGTTTTGCAAATCTAGTAATGATCAAAGTCCAAGTAACTAAATTTTTCTCCTGCATTTTGTCAAACACCATGCGCGCTGATTCGATATCACCGCCGCCCTTTGTAAACATGTCAATTAATGCACAACCAACACAGACATGAGAATCAAAGTATCCGGTCTTTAATAGAAAGCCAAAGACTACAAGGCCAATAGAAAAATATTGAGCATTAGAACAAGATCGAATTAAGGCCGTAAAGCAATATTCATTGGGATAAATCCCGCATTGGAGCATGTGAAGAAACGTAACAAGGGCTCGGGACTCCATGCTGTTGTTCGCGAAACAGGACATGATAGCACTCCACGAGACCAAGTCTCTCTTATCTTCGTCCATATTGCGGAATATTGAAAGTGCGTTTTCCCAGTCCCCGCATTTAGAGTAGAGGCTAATTAGCGAGTTGAGAAGAATCGAGTCGAGGTCGAGTCCAGACTGAATCAACTTGTGGTGGAGGACTTTGCCAAGCTCCAAATTACCAGACCTGATGCAGGCTTTGAGGAGAAGGGAAGAGTTTATGAGTTTGTGATTGTGACTTTGCGAAGAAGCCATTGTTAGGTCAAGGGTGGAGATTGCTTGGCGGAGACTCTCAAACTTGAAATTGAAATTCTTAGGTTCTGAACTTCCGGGGACATGAAGATGAATTGACGACGTAACACATAGGCTAAAGCTTGGCATTGTCCCGTCTTGTGTTTGCTACCTAACATTCAAACTAATGGAAGCCATGATCACCAACCAAACCCGCTGATTGTTTTGTGCCACGCGTTTCAGCTTTCACGAGCAAATCACTATCCTCTCCCCTGTTTTTTTTTTTTTTTTTTCCTTTTATTATTTAAAGTAAGGAATTTTCATAATTTTAAAATTATAATTAAAATTAGTCTCGTAAGTAACCAGAATGTTATAATTTGAAGCAATCAAATCTAAATAGAAATTGTAATTAAATATAAACAGAAATTTAAAATAATTAATTATCAATCAATTGTCAGTATTTAAATATTATAATTGAATATATAAATATAAACATTTGAATTAAAAATTCAATTTTTAATTAAATATTATAATCATAAAAACAAAGTGTGTGAGTAACATTTTGATGGTATTTTAAATCTTAAAGATTTTATATTCATAAATATATGATATCTAAAAAATTGAAATCAATCAAATATAAATAAAAGATCAATCTTAAATTAATATATTTTTATAATAATAGTAAAATTACAATAAGATATGTAATAATATAAAAATACTATTTTTATTATAAAATTAATTTCGTCATATTTTTTTTCATTCTATTATGATCACATCGCACAATAAAAAAATTATATCACATTTTTTTAGGATCATAACTATAAAATAATTTTCTTTGTGGAAAAATTTTGTAGAATAATTAAATAAATATCTGCAGCATGTTCTTAACAATTTGATAGTTGTTATTTTACAAATGTGCAAGTTGAAGCAATACAATGGTATGATATTTAATATCATTTAATTAAATTGTGTAATTTTTAAAAATATATAATAACATCATTTATATGTTTATATATTTTTTTAATCTTGAAACAGGAAAAAATAAAATTTCAAACGCTTACAAAATATCCTTAATTTTATTTTTTTCATCATCACCATTTCCTTATTTATCATTAGTTACATGAATTATATACAACTTGTCCGTCGCATTATCATCATGTCACCTTACATTCCCAATAACACCACATTGGTTGACATTTTTAGCTTCTAAATTTCCTATCATCTTACATATCTCACTATCATTAGACATGGATATCTCATGTTGTATGTTAAGTTCAACCTCACAAATTATGAATGAAAACATAATTTATCAAGTCCATAAGATATTGGTCCGCCACAAAATCTCCCAAACAATAAAAATTGCCTCTATTCCCTTTCCACCACAATTTACCATCTCCATCTCCTTATATCCATCCTCCTAGGTTGTTTAATAGCAGCACAACTTCAAAGTATGATCATGTGCTAATATCTAAATCATGAAATACATTCAACTCATCCCCTTGTAATGCAACTTTGATTCATTTATCCATGAACCCATGTGGTGAATGGTAATTGAAAGCTCCATCCCTACCCTGTTAATAAAAAAATTTAGAAGTTTTCACAAAAACTTAATAAACACAATAAATTGTTAAAACAAAACCAATTTCTACCTGACACCCACGTGTTTCCCAAACCAAAATGGATAAAAAGCTTTTAAGAAAGATTACAAATTCCAAACCTTACCTACTACACTATTCATGACAACACATTTGAAATCCGTTTTGAATCATACTATTCACACATTATATTAGAGCCCCCACCTTCGACAACATTTGGACGCCTCCTCACTTGCACAATGGTGCTAGGGCCTGATTTTACTAGACTTCACAAATGGGTCGTTGCTTACTAAAACCACGTTTTCCTACTTAGACCTCTAAAAATTTTAATTTCCAAAATTGCCCTTACCTTTTGTATAAGCTTCTCTCAGCCCCTTTTTTTTTTTAACTAAATTCGAGCTTTTTCACCCTATAACTATGTACCTATCCTAACAGTCTACCTCTCTTTTGTACCGCCTTGTCAGTGGCTCCCTCTCCCATATGTCTCCTCTCCCTTCGCCAGTCATATTTTGTGTGTAGTTGTTTGAGGTAGAAGGCATTGCTAAGTTTGAGCTTCTTCACCACTCATTCTCCTTTGATGAAGTTACTGCTTGAGGTAAGCTCGTAGATTTTTGTTTTAATTTTTAAAATCTCCTTATATTTCTGAATTGACAAATTTGAAGTAGTGTAAAATTTGTGTCCTTTACTAAACACCCAAGTTTCAAGACAACCAATTTTGATTCTCAATTTTCCATCAAATGTAAACCACATGGTTATCATCTTATCAAACAAATGTGAAATGAAAATTTACCTTTACATGTCATGACTAGTCATTTTAATTCATATCGTGTCACATGTTTATTTGTAACGTTAGTCAGCTAGGCACAAACATATTTTATTCTTAATTTTTTTATGTTGATTTGAACTTTCATTTTCAATAATTATAATGCAATATTTAAAGAACTAAATAAAAGTTATTTACTCTAAATAAAATTCTTTAAAAAATAAATTTCTGTGCCTTTTAAGGATGCAATATATTGAGAAATTTTAATTAATAAATATTTTAATATTTTTATGTTACATGATTATTATATTTACTTTTTACAACCATTCATCTGAGACTTCTAATCCACCTACATAGAGAAAAGGATATTTGCATAAAGCATGAACTTGTCCTTTTTTTTTTTCAGACATGGTCATAAGAACAGTTAACAAATTATAAATTTGTAAATTAATCAAGATAAAATTCATTGAATAACCATTATATATATAACGCAAAGACTCAATGTCCAAATATACCAAGGCATGCCATACCTGCCAGGTATCATTTAAGTCGCCGGTTATACTACATGATATCAAACTTGTTGCAAAGAAAAGAGATAATACATGACGAAAGATTCCCCGTCAAATGCATAACGAGCAACAAAACAAATATCTCCACTTCACAAGGAAAACCGGAGAGATAATGCACTCAGTCAAGAAGTGAAACACTCCAGCAGTGTGATCAAGCTCCCAGGTTCCTGCTCCCAATTGTAGTTGGATCAGACTGGTTGTGGAAGCCACCGTCCAACCTCTAACTAAGATCTTTATTTATATAATAATACACAACAGATAATAAGATAACAACACATATCAGGAGTAACATACACATCCAATCATTATAAGAAACATAAAAGTAATAAGGAATTTAAAACAAACATAATTCAAATAATATGCCACATTGTTCGAAACAAGCCAAAACCATGGTCATAATTAAAGTTCTTGAGCAGAATTAGTTAAAGGAAGCACAATTCAGTAATCATTATATTATAGGAAAATTCGAGCAGAATAGAAACTAAAAAGTTTGAATATAATCCAAGAAATAAACAACATATCATGTTTCCAACCAGAATATTCTCTAATAAACATCAATACGTCATGCAGTCTTCTACGACTTTAATCCAAAAATTAGAGATGCAAGTTTCACTAAATTTTGACATCATAATTATCCATAATAACTTAACATTAAATCTTCCCTCAAGTCACATAAACCGAGACCATATTTCCTTAGATAACGTATCTCATTTTCATAGAAAATTTGTAACCAGTCATCATTAATTCATGAAATGCATCCATGTGAATGTAATACACGTGGATTCAATGATTTCAATCCATCAATCCTAGTTGTTGCATAAACATTTATTCCCCTGAGGTGGGTCTAAACCGACTAGAGTAAACCATAGAGCCTTGTTGAGTCAGTTGGATCTAGAATCATTGTCATGTTCTCACTAATGCACTGCCCACGATCAGGTTCTGTCATCTTCAAGATAAACTCAGGCTGTTAAACCAATTTTATCCACAGAATTTGCAGTGGGAATGATAACTATACTCGTGTAGCAGAGTAAGCTAGTCACCAGGTCTTTAGAGTTAGTAAGCTGTTGCAACCTTTTATTCTAGATGTGCACCAGACTCTAGATGTAAGAACTCATCCCTTATTTCACTGGATGCGAAAATATAAAGTTTCACATAGATTTTCTCAGAGATTTCTCTCCAGTTTCTCACAATTTCCCACACTTTTTATTTTGTTGCTCACACTTAGATTCTACTAATTTTGTAAGAAGAGCATGTGCTTCTTTAACTAGAATCCATAGTAAAATAGGAAACTCCTGAAATACCACCTAATCTCCTACTAATGGGATTTAATCCTGTCTACAAAGAAACCTTCTGTACAATAGGATCCAAACAGCAGCATAAATCAATTTGGAATGCAATTAAGATTTTAAATTTGTATTTTGATAAATTAGTTTAAACTTATATTTGATGAAATTAATTTTTTATTAAAAAATTGAATAACCAATCCAATCCAAACTGATTTATATTGAATTGGATTGTATTTACATTCGAACCAAACCAATAAGATAATATTATAAAAATTGATTAAATTAGATATGTTGGAATTTTCCCTCAAAACCAATCCAATGTAATTCAATCCACAAACACCCTTGTCTACAATTTCCCATTCTCCCTCCAGTGCCTTCTCCATTATGCTACTTTGCCCATGCCTACCCATCAATGCTAGTGATGACAATAGCTTATTTGATGAAAATGAATATCTATTATTTCCTCATTTTCCAATTTTTATGTACAGATACAGTTAGGAGATTTATTTGGTTATTCTCTCAGGTCTTGTAATTGGTCCAAATTTGTTACCCATAATTCCTAGGTTAGCATTAATTCCCTAACCTGTATATATTGTAAATTTGTAATCAGCCTTATACAATTTGATAATTTGAAGCAATATTTAGCTTCTCATAATTCAAGTTGATATTAGAACTCCTGACCTAAAATCCATGCTTCTGTTTGAAACCCTAGATCAGCCTTACTTGCAGCCACTACAGACGTAATTGCCTGGACAAACTCATTGTGTCTACCATTTCTCTTTTGGTCCTTGGTGCTGTCAACTTTGCTGCTGACCACAATCTGCTGTAGTTAGTCGTCGCATTTCACACTAGTGACCTGACCGTCAAAACTAGAGCCTCCAGATCATCTGTTTCCAGAGGCCTATCCCTAGCAGTAGCCTCAAGCACCCTCTCACATGATTTTAGTCGCTATTCACCAGCATTTGTTCTGCTCCTGCACTCTATTTACATGGGTTATAGAGCCAAACCCAACATGTATTGAAGAGGTTCTCCTTCCAAACCCTAGGCTGCTTGTTCTTTGTGACGTTCTTTCACTCACTTCTCATATGACTGAAGGAGGACCCAAGGCAAATGTGGAGTCTAATACTGCCTATTAAAACATACCTTTGAAAACCATTACCTTTCTGACATTACCTTACTCTAACTGGCTCAATGGTCAGAACTATCTCCAATGGGTCCAATTTGTCCATATAACTTCAAAGGGTATAAAAAGGCTCAAGTACATTCATGGAAAGGTTCCACCCAAGAATGGTCTGCAGTTTGAAGTGTTGATTCCTCATTATGACTTGGTTGGGGAACTCAATGGTTTCAGAGACTAGCGACCATTGTGTGTTCTATTCCACCACCTGGAAAATTAGGGATAATCCGTATCAACCCTACTCTGATACAGCATATCTCCACTTGTTAAGAGTTGAAAAATAAAACTTTCAATATCAAGCAAGGAACTCTTTTGGTGACTGATTATTATGAGATCTTAAATGGCTTGTGGGTCAACTTGGACAAGTATCACTACCATGTTGACACAGTTTGTCAAGATAGTTAGGATCTGTAAAGTTCCTCTCTGGTTTAAATCTTGAGTATGACCCACTCAAGCTCAAATTTTTGGCAAGGAGAGGCTTCCCTTTTTCATAAAGATATTCTATATTGTTCCACAGACAGGAAAGTTGCAGGATAGTTATGTTGAATGAGAAACCTATTAAGGATTCAACTTTGGCTTCTAGAAAATATCCCAATATAGGAACATGAACATCCTTTTCCAAGAAGTCTTCTATGAGACCTAATTGGGAGGATCATTGGTGCATTTATTGTAAAAACTAGAAAGTCTAGCTACACTAAGGAAACTTGTTTCAGACTTAATGAAAAGGACAAGATCCTTCATTGCTCTAGAAGGTTTAAAGACATTAGTTAAAGCCAAAGTATTTGAATATGTGGGTCAAAAGCTTGAGTGTTTTTCACTCAGCTGGTCTTATGTTTATATAAAAGGAAAATACAGGCCTGGAACAGAAGTCCAAAACAGGCTACAGACTATTACACCTAACATTGATACGTATAAGCTGTATAACAGGAAATATAACAGCTATCCTAACACACCCCCTCAAGCTGGAGCATATAAATTATATGCACCAAGCTTGGAACATATAAAATAAATTCAAGGTCCACTCAAAGACTTAGTCAAAATATTTGCTAGTTGACCATTGGAGTTAACAAATTCAGTAATAATCTCCTTGGATAGCAGCTTCTCCCAAACAAAATGACAATCAATCTCTATATGCTTAGTTCTTTCATAGAACACTGGATTAGAGATAATGTGAAGAACTTCTTGGTTGTCACAATACAACTTCATTTGTTGAATTTCACCAAACTTCAACTCTTGAAGATGTTGCTTAATCCACACCAGTTCACAAGTGATTATGGTTATAGCTCTATGTTCTACTTCTGTACTAGATCGGGTAACAACATTTTGTTTCTTACTCTTCCAAGAGATAATGTTGCCCCCAATGGATATACAATATCTAGTAGTAGATCATCTGTCTATGCGGCATCCTGCCCAGTCAGCATCACAATACCTAGAGATTTGGGTATTTCCCTTATTTTCATATAACAATCCATATCCTAGAGCCTTTTTAATATACCTGAGAATGCGAATCACAACATTCTAGTGATCCATATGCGGAACCTACATGAATTGACTAACAACCCCAACTACAAAGGAGATATCAGGTCTTGTAATTGTGAAGTAAATGAGTTTCCCCACCAATCTTCTATATCTCTTTGGATCTAAATATAGTTCACCTTGTTCTGCCATCAACTTCTGGTTTGGATCCATAGGACTATCCATAGGCCTACAAACAAGCATGCCTATCTCCTCCAGAATATTCAGACCATATTTTTCCTATGAAATACCAATGTCTTCCTTGGATTGAGCCATCTCTATACCAAGTATTTCAGGAAGCCAAGATCCTTAGTTTGAAAGTGACTTAATAAGTGTTTTAACATCATCATTCCTTGTAATGACTATATTGTCAACATAAACAATTAGGTAAACACATTTTCTAGAACTATGACAATAAAATACTGAGTGAAATGCTTCACTGTGTTTCATCCCAAAATTCTGCACAATATGGCTAAATTTCCAGACCAAGCACTTGACGATTGTTTAAGCTAAAGAGAGACTAGACTAGACTCCTCTTGAGCAATAAACCCAAGGTGTTGCTCCATGTAAATCTCCTTTTCCAATTTACCATGAAGATATTTTTAATATCAAATTGATAAAGTGGCAAATGACAAATAACAACCATAGCAAGAAAGAAACAAATTGTAGTGACTTTGGCCACAAGAAAAAAAGTATCCACATAATCAAGACCATATATCTAAGTCTTAAGATGATCATTTTGGCTACTAATCGAGCCTTAAGATGATCAATGTCGCCATTAGGATCAACTTGAATAACATATACTCATTTGCAACCAACCGTTTTCTTCCTAAAAGGAACAGGAAACAACTCCCATGTATCACTATGTTCAAGAGCCTGTATTTCAAGAATCATGGCTTGACGCCATCCAAGATGATCAAGTGCTTCATAAACATTTTTGGGAATAGTAACGGAAGATACAGAGGAAACAGAAGAGAAATAATGGATCAAATATAAATAGGATGCAGATTTTGAGTAGATCAAATATCCTTTCTAAGAGCAATAGGCCAACTTGAGTTTTCATCATGAATAGGCAATAATGGAGAAGGATATGTCGTAGGAAGTTGGTACGGAAGAACATGAATTAGGGGGCTTGTCCTATAATGTATCAATTCTTTGTGTCCTGTGCTGATGGTAATAAGAGATGGGCTATCAGTTGGAAAGTGGTTTTGAATCTCTTCTGTGTTTGGGTCCTCAAGATTAGGAGATTGCAAAGGACCAACAGATGGAATAGGCAAGACTTGTTGAATAGAAATAGAATCTTGTATGGAGGAAGAGAAGAAAAGAGTTTCTTCAAAGCAAATAACATCTGCAAACATGTAGTATGTCTAGTATATGGTGAATAGCACCGATACCCTTTTTAAATATGAACCCAAGAAACACACTAGATGGCCTTTGTAGAGAGCTTATCCAACCCTGGAGAAACATCATGGATAAAACAAGTACAAACAAAGGCACAAGGAGGCACATGATATAAGGGTTCATTTGGATAAATAAGGGAATAAAGAATTTTATTTTCAAGTGTGGAAGAGGGCATTCTATTTGTTAGAAAGTAGGTAGTGATAATTGCATCACCCCAATAATAGATAGGGACATTTGCATTAAGCAATAAGGTTTGTGGAATCTCAACTAAATGTCTATTTTTCCTTTTGCTGTTCCATTTTGGTGTGGTGTATGAGAAGAGGATTAATGTAAGATGCCCTGTGAGGATAGGAGTTTGGAAGAAGAGAGAATAGAAGAAAAATATTCTTCGACATAGTCACTCTGAAGAATTTTAATTATTTTGCTAATTTTGTTCTTGATTTCATTGAAAAAAGACATAAAAATAGTTAAAAGTTTATATCTATCTTTGATTAAATATACCTAAGTACACCGAGAGTATTCATCAATGAATGTGACAAAATATCTAAACCCAAAAGATGTAACACAACTTGGACCCAAATATCTAAATGAATGATACAAAAAGGAGAGTTACACCTGGGTTTAGTTTGTCTTGGAAAAGAAGACCTAGTATGTTTACCTAATTGACATGATTCACATTCTGTCATTTGAAATTTATTAAGACCAAGAACCATTATCTTTAACTTTGACAAGTTTGGGTGAACCAAGTGATCATGAAGAAGCTTGGGAGATGGAGCAGCAACACAAGACAAAAGAATTTGTTTCGAAATATTAAAGTCCTCTTGATTCATGTCCTACGTTGATCAATAAACATATACCATGTTCTTGTATCATAAAAGAATCAATGTAGAATATCACTAAACAATTTAATGATTTGGTTAACTGACTTAGAGAGATTAAATTGAAAGGCCAATTGGGAACAAAGAGAAGAGACTCCAAATGTAAGAAAGGAGACAATGAAATTTGACCAACTCCTTTGGGTGCAACCTTAGAACCATCAACTATAATATAAGGAAATTTTGGGGAAGATACAGGTTAATAAAAAGGCATTACCAGAAATGTGATTACAAGCACTTGAATCAATTACGTGTGGACTTTGACTAGCCAATAATTGAGAAATATAGGTTGTGGAAACACTAGGTGTTAAAGATGATTGGGCTTGGTTATTGAACTTCAACTGAAGATATTCTTGATACTTAGCTTGAGAAAACATTTGTTGTTTTTTCAAGGAAGCCATCCAGGGGGTAACAGAATACTTGAGTATGGCCAACCCTGTTACAATAAGAACATCGAGGGCGATCACTTCTTCCACTATCTCTTTGGTTTTCGGAAAAAGGAAGAATGGTGCCTACAAAAGACCCTAAGGATGCCATCTTAAAATAGGAAAACTCACACACTGATGTCACCCTCACAAATATGTTTGTAAAAGAGGACCCATTATTGAAGAATAATAAAAGAACCACTTGAGCCTTGGAATGATTCTAGGAATGTTGACGAACATGATAGAGGTGTCCCAGTGGTTTTCTGACAATTGGAAGGTGGCGCGTGTATCTCATGCGCTTGAAAAGGCCACTAATTATGGCGGCGCATGAGGGAGCATGGCTTGGTTTCAACACCTGAAACTACTTGTAGCAGGTTGTAGTCAATGATGTGCACTTGTTTGTGAGGTTTTCGAAAACAGTTGATAACAATGGATGATGGTGGTTGATGATGAGCGTGACTGTACCAAAAGAGCAAGATTGTACCCACTCTGATACCAAGTTATAGTTGAAGTATTTTAATACGCGAGTCAAAAGCTTGAGTGTTTTTCACTCAATTGGTCTTATATATATAAAAGGAAAGATTTGGAACAAAAGTCCAAAACAAGCTATAGACTATGGCACCTAACAAATAGGTGCCAACTTTAAAAAAGTTGTATAATAAGAAATATAACATCATCCAACCAAGGTAGGCTAATTAAGTGTCTAGCACAAAGATTGTGAGTGAAGATCCACCAACATCACAAACTCACAATCTAAAGAAGTACTTGCACTTAGCAAATCTAAGTTAGAAAGGTTAAAGCTCTCACGGACTCCAAAGTATGGTTACAGATAGGAAAATTTGCCAACTCCAAAGTATGTTGTGAAGGAAAGAGGAAAAACACTATAGAGATGAACCAAGATATTGCTGCAAGATCAAGTGCAAAAACAAAATTTAAATCCACAATTTAAGGGGTTTACCAACTTCTTTGGATAAAGATCACACATTCACACTTGATAACCTTGGAATAAAATATGAAGTTCCTATGAAGTTTTGTGACAAGGAGTCAATCATAAATAATGCTCATAATCCTGTTTAACATGATTAGACAAAGCATAGAGATAAATTGGCACTTAGTAGACATTGGATAGTGGTCTTATAGTAACAACACACATCTTTCGAATGTTAGTTGATAGACATGTTAAGCAAAGGACTTCCACATGGCGATTACATAATCCTACTAGCAAGCTAAGAATGATAAATATCCATTCACTAGCTCCAAAGGGAGTGTTGCAACACATGTATTATTTCCTCAATTTCATTTTTTTATCTACAAATTTAGTTTGGAGGTTCATTTGGATTTATTTATTTTATTTCATTTAATTGGACCAAATTTGTTGCTCATAATTCCTAAGTTAGTACTCATTGACTCCCTAACCTATATATATTGTAACAAGCCTTAAGCAATTCAATAATCTAAATAATACTTAGCTTCTTATATTTAAAGTTAATAATTTTTTTGTGATAAAAGAAATTCATTAAGACAATATATTAGGACAAGAAATCATCCTCGCAAATATTTCTATTCAATTGAGATTTGTTCCTCTTGCTCTTACATAAAAATGACCCTCCCACTTGATAATCCCGATGCAGGAAAGGTGTCAAGTGAGAATGGTTTTAAATCTTATCATGAATTGTCATGTGAATTTTTTAAAATGTCATGTCTCTTTAAGTGATTACCTTTAATCTTGACCATCTATGTGTTCACTCCTAATATATATATATATATATAGAACAAGAAAAAGAAAACAAAAACATTAATGATGTTGAGCCATTAGAAACCCTACTAAGTTTTAATCAAGTAGAAGCCAAAGGCATATCTTTTCCTAAAAGAGGTGCTCATCCAAAGAAATCTCCTTAGAGATGTGAGAATTATGCCCCAACCAAACATAACTAAAGAATGGCATTAATAGATTACACAGTGCCTAATGGAATCCAATTGCAGGGTATGAGACTTGAGTCCTACATTGGCAATAGGGGAATCTAATGTGGGGTTTATAAGGCCTTGGGCTCTCCAACTACAATATGTAGCTTTTGCAGTGTGGTTCTCTCAAGGTACTTATCCATGATATCGAATTGATAAGCACATACTTAGGGAACCTTCCCTTAAAAGCTAGTTGTTAAGGAGGGAGAACCAAACACTTAAATATTTAGCACTGACAACCAACTTTGATACCAAACACAAGCACTTAAATACTTGGGGAACCCTCCCTTTAAAGATAATTGTTAAGGGAGGAGAACCAATCACTTAAATATTCCACGGAGCATCTCATCATACTCGATGTAGGACTTAGTCACCCCATAATACCCAAGTGCCTATCAATGCCACAAGAATTTGACTTTTTTCCTTTTCCCAAAACCAATAAAGTTGGTCAACATGAAGTAACCAACCTAGAGAAACTACAACTTTTTGAAAGTGCCAAATAAAAAAATCCATAAAGAAACAACTGTAAAACAATGTAAGAACAAAAGGGGAATTAGTGTTGATCATGCACCATACATATCAAAGGTAATAGCCTTATGTGGCCTACAAACCTTCAATGTCATTGGTATTAATTCTATTAAGCAATCTTGTCCATATAAAAGGACATAAGCTTGGAGGGAGTTTCTAATAGGTTTATCAAGGTGGAACAAAACTAAACAACAAAAGCACAATAATTTTGATGACAACAAAATAGCAAATGGGAGAATGTTTCAACAAAGGTAACTGGCAAGATTAGAACTTGAGATTATATTTCAAATGTTAAGCATTGAGTGTAGTAGCTATCCAAAAAACAAATGGGATAACTCAACAATTTGAGTGCTATTAGTGTATAGCTATGCTAGATTTTGGAGTATCAGTGCATTGTAGATTTTGTGACAGCAAATTCTATATGAACTGCAGAACTAGTTTTTCTTGTGACTTATCTAAAGTGAAAGTATCTTTATTCCATTATTTTTACCATAACAAAAACTCCATACTACATGCTTCCTACAAGTTAATTTGGGATACAATGGCATGGATTTCTTCAACATTACATATTTATCTCATTAAAGAAAATCTATCGTGCATAGATAAGAGACAGCGATGCAAACATTTGACATTGAAGAAACTTTATGAGGATCATGTTAAGTAAAAATTGCAATTACAAAGATAAGAATCAATTTCATATATATACATGCTCATGCTAAACTGGTAAACACATATCATGGAGGTATAACCTTACCTTTGACAATTTTCTCTTAGATGAGCAAGGGCTACAGCAACTTTAGCTCCAACAAGAGCATTATTCTTCACAAGAGCAATGTCTATATTGTTGTTAAGATTCACTTTAACACTATCAAATATTTAATTTAGACATGACATATGAAATCATATTAACAATAGTTACAGTAGACTAAAATGTATATTAAAATATATAGGAGTTGCAGGAATTGTGGGGTTCTAATCACATACATCTGTTATTATTTATAGTAAGGGAAAAAACTAATCAAGGATATAGAGAAAGAACCCCTACAAATATGTTATACAAGGTTCCTACTTTTCCTATTTACAACAAATAAAATAAGATATAATCATATCTAATTAAATCTTTCACACCCCCCCTTAAGTTGGAGCACAAATGTCATATGCACGAAGCTTATTACAAATATAATCAACACGAGACCCCTTGAGTGATTTAGTGAATACATTTGCTAGTTGATCACTGGTGCTGACAAATTTAGCGATGATCTCTCTTGAAAGCACTTTCTCTTACAAAATAACAATCTATCTCTATGTGTTTCGTCTGTTCGTGAAATACCGGATTCGATGCCATGTGAAGAGCTGCCTCATTATCACAAATAAGTTTAATGTCCTAAGTGTCTCCAAACTGTAATTGTTGTAGAAGTTGCCTCAACCATGTAATTTTGCATGCAACTACTGCCATGGTACGATACTCAACTTTGGCACTAGATCTAGCAAACGTACTCTGTTTTTTGCTTCTCCATGAGATTAAATTGCCTCCAGTAAGAACACAATAGCCAAATGTAGACCTTTTGTTTGATTGTGACTCTACCCAGTCAGCATTGGAGTAACAAACTATTTTAGAATTGTCTTTATCTTCAAATAGATCCCATGGCATGGTGCACTCTTGATATATCTAAGGATACACATCACAACATCCCAATGACTATCGCAATGTGCATTAAGGAACTGACTTACCACACTCATAGCAAATGTGATATTTGGTCGGGTAATAGTGAGATAATTAAATTTGTCACCAATTATGTGATATCTTCCTAGGTCTTTTAGTGGGTCCTTCCACCTGGGAGAAGTTTAAGATTGGGGTCCATAGGTGTGTTGCTAGGCAACAGTCAAGCATACCTGTCTCAATATGAATATCCAATGCATATTTTTGCTAGGAAATGACAATGCTTGAAGTAGATTGAGCAACCTCAATGCCTAAGAAATTAAGGGACCCAAATCCTTTGTTTGAAATTGACTGTGAAGGTGAGATTTTAGCCAACAAATACCATTAGAGTCACTACCCATAATGACAATATCATCAACATATGCCACCCAAGTAAATGCACAAGCCAGAGGAGGTATGAAGGAAGAAAACAAAGTGGTTGGCTTCACATCAAGTCATACCAAACTAAAGTAAGGCAGAGCTAAAACAACCAAACCAATCATGAGGGAAATGCTTAAGACCGTAGAGGGAGTGACGAAGGTGACAAACAAGGTGAGAACCCCTAGAAGCAATAAGCCTTGGGGGCTGGTCCATGTAAACTTCTTCTTGCAACTTCATATCTAGGAAGACATTTTTAATGTTCAACTGATGGAGTGACTAATGGCATATGACAGCCATAACAAGAAATAGGCGAACAAGAGTAATCTTCGCCACAAGAGAAAAAGTGTCCTCATAGTCAAGGCCAAAGATCTGACTATAGTCCTTAGCCACCAATCAAGCTTTGAACCAATCAATCTTGCCATCAAGTCCAACCTTCACCATATAAATCCAGCAACAATCAACAATGGTCTTCTTAAGAGCAAAAGGACTAGCTACCAAGTTCCACTAGCTTGTAAAGCAACCATCTCATCCAACATCACCTGTCTCCAACAAGGATCAATCATAGCCTCACTTGTAGACTTAGGAATAGACACAGAATCCAAAGAGATAGAAATAGGAAGATATAATCAGTTATAATGAAAAGTACAAGCATATAAAGGGTTAAGGTTACGAGAAGATTGAATACCTTTGCGTAGGGCATTAGAAAACTCATGTCCAGGTGATGTGGGTGAAGGGACATTTGGAGCAGGGGATGATGTTGGAGGATTAGTAGGTGGCACAATTGGAAGTTGTGGCCTTCGTTGATATGTCAATAGTGGTGGTGGAGCAATCAACAAGTGTTGGAACAATAGGTGGAGCATCCAAAGGAGTAGCCTTATCAAAAACCTTAGAGAAGGTAGTACACTCAAAGAAAGTGCTAAACCCTAAACAAAATACCATTCTTGGTGGGGGCCAAAGCAACAATACACTTTTTGAAGGCAAAAGTAACCAAGAAAAACACATTTAAGAGATTTGACAGACAATTTATCTTCAACTAGAGTAAGGTTATGGACAAAACAAGTACAACCAAAGACATATGGAGGAATTAGATAAAGGCCTTTAGGTACAAAATGGAGTACGGAGTACAAAATTAGATAAAGTGTTAATTAGGTTGTAAGGAACATATCATCCCAAAATCAAAAGAGAACATGATAGTGAAGAAGGAAAGTACAAGTTGTCTTAGCAAGGTAATGCTTTTTGTGTTCAGCAACACCATTTTGTTGTGGTGTGTGGGGGTACATGAGGTTTAGTGAAGAATTCCTTGTAATGACAAAAAAAGACGGAAACGAGAAAGACAAATATTCTCTGGCATTATCAATGTTTCATTAAGAAAATCCAAGAACAATGAGAAAAATCATCAATAAACGTAACAAAATAAGAGAATCCAAAAGTTGAACAAACTCGATACCCAAACATTGGAATGCACTAAATCAAAATGTGACACAACACATTTATTGATGCAAGGACTGTAAGAACAACAATCATGTTTTCCTAGTTAACATGATTCACACTGTAGGGACTTAAGTGTAAAGAGACAAGGGACCAAAAGATGCAACTTCTCTAAGTTGGGATATCCAAGGCACGGATGCGCATGATCAGCAGACACAGTAGAGACAAGCAACTAGAGGTGAAAGGCGATAAAATCCCCCAAACTCGTGTCCTGCTCCAATCATCCATCTAGTACACCAATCCTGAATAAGAACATAATTGTTAATAAAAAGGATAGAGAACTTAAGTGAGCGAGTGAGTTTACTAATGGAAATTAAATTGAAGGGACAATTAGGAACAAAGAACACAAAGTTTAAAGGGAGATTAGGAAGTGGGTGGGTTTTGATCGATGCCACAAACACTAATTTGAGACCCATTTGCAAGGGTGACAAAGGGTAAAAAATCAAAAAAAGTCAACTGAGAGTAAAAATATTGGTTATCGATCATGTGATCAGAGGCATCAAAATCAAGTATTCAGGGTCCAAGAGAGAAGAGGATTGAGAGACAAAAGCTATAAGATTACTAGATTGAGCCACGACAAACGTAGGAGAGGCAGATGGTTAGGTTGCTCAAAACTGGAGAAAATCATGATACTCAGTGGCAGTAAAAATAGTGACATCTACAAGTAGGGTAGGGTCCATGGCTTGAACAATATTGGCTATCTTGGACTGTATAAGTTGTTCACTGATCATATATATCATTAGTATGAACAGTGCAGCCAAAAAGGATGGGAGGTGTACCATTGGCAGCCATGGAAAAAGGAGCCAAACAAGGGATGGGAGAGGTCACTTGAGATAGAAAAGGAAGGGAGAAGAGTTATTGGCAAATGGGATGCAGGAAAAAGAGATCACGCACTAATTTGGGTGGAGTGCATGAATTGCACGCACCAAGAATAAGTGGCATAGGGAGGCATGCGAGGCTTTAGTTGGCACTGGTCTGAGTGGGATGATGGGCACCAGAACTGGATGACACCGGCAGAGGGGTTGCATGAAGAAAAGGCAGTGCGACAACAGCCAAACGGGCGTTGCAGCTATGCGTGATACTGTTCACCGCAAAAAAACCAATGGGAAGCAAACCAATATGATACCATATAGGAGTTGCAAGAACTGCGTTCTAACCGCACACACATGTTATTATTTATAATAATGGAAAAAAATAATCCCTACAAATTTGTTATACAAGAGGTTCCTACTTTCCCTATTTACAATAAATAAAATAAGATCTAATCATATGTTTCACAAAATATACTGTTAATTATTGCTTTTAAGACAATGTATTTTTGCAAAACTTTAAAAGTGGATACTAGCAGCAAGTGAAGCACCACCAGTCAGCTCATTTACTCTAGCAAGCAAGAAAGGAGTCTCGACATTTCCTATTATATTCTTTTCCCTACAAGTGGATGATGAAGACATTAGAAAACCAATTAATGTACAACTTACATATTATGCCATAATGGATAGAGAAAGATAAAGAACAAGGAGACTTACCTAGCTTCTTTAATGGCTTTCTGAATGGCAGATTCAATTATGTGTCCAGAAGTTGAGTGTTCTTGAGGAATAGGAACTGCTATCAAAATTCCAGTTCCAAGCTTGAGTTTGATGCTTGCTTCTGCTAGAAGAGTAAATATTAAAAGAAACCGCATGGATAAAATATAAGTTTACAACAAAAATAAAAAAAGAAAAAGATTGTTTTCCTTGCCTATTAAGCAAGCACAGTCTTCAATGGTATCTACCCGACATGAGACCTGGAAATTTTACAATGAATAAATGATCAAATAAGATGTTGTCAATTAAATTAATTTCTTGGTACATTATACTAATTACATTCCAATCCTCACAATTAACTTAACGATGGTGAAAACATGGTTGTGAAATTATCCATCGCAGATAAGGCCTACTTTCAAAATCATGAGTTGAAATATATTGTGAATGGTTATATTCATGATCAATTATTAAAAACGTGGAATCATTGAGGTAAAGTTAGAGGCCAAGTGAGGATATAAGCGTTAAGAGAGGAATGCAATCAATTGGGTAGTTTTGGATGACTCTTACCATATGGAAGAGATGTTTTTCTTCTCGGATTTCTTTATTCCTACCTCTCTATCTACTACATTTTAGAGGGGTGCAAAAAAAAAAACCAAACTGTTCAAAAACTGAACCAAACCATAACAGCTGAACTGTTTTAATAAAATAGTTTTTGTTTGGTTCTTTGAATAAACTGAACCGAAAATGAGAGATAGGCAATCAATTGGGCAGTTTTGGATGGCTCTTGCCATAGGGAAGAGGCATTTTTCTTCTCTGATTTATTTATTCTTAGCTCTCTATCCACTACATTTTAGGGGAGTGCAAAAATACTGAACTGTTCAAAAATCGAACCAAACCATAAAACTGAACTGTTTTCATAAAGTAGTTCGGTTTGGTTCTTTAAAAAACTGAACCATGCATGAGTGTTAAAAAGATAACCAAACCAAGAAAAACCAAACTGTTTTGAGAAAAACCAAAGTGAACCACTTTATAAAAAATGGTTTAGTTCAAATAGAGCCATTTTTATAAAGTGGTTCAGTTTGTTTTTATTTAAAAAAAAAGAAAACAAACCGTGCACAGCCATACATTTTCCCTTTGTAACCAGAGCATTTTTCTATGGAATTTTTCCTATGAATTCTATAGTAAATTCAAACAGCAAAAGAGGAGAGAGAAATGCTAACAACATCTATTTTGAACACGCTTTTATTGGTTAAAATTTATTGGTAATTATAAAATTTTGTGGACCACATGTTATTTAACGACTCTCATGATTTTGTAACTTTCAAGAAATTTTAACCAAGTGTGTTAAATAGAGTATGTTAGAAGGAGTGTGTTAAAGTGTGTAACTAACACTTCTCAAGAGGAGAACGTCATGTACCTTGTTCTCTTTTGCAACAAACAGCCACATTATTGAACTAAGCGCTTATAACATAAGATCTCATGACAAGTTACTAAGGTAGATTTTGGCTTGATTTGTTTTGGCTTTTCTTCTCCTCCATCTATAGTCTCTCCTTCAAACACATGCGCTTTAAGTCAAACGACTTTGCAATAGGCAACATCATTTGTGACACATGATGGTGTTGAGTTGGGTCTGCAGCAGCTCTATCCATGAAGAGGAAGAGTTTGGTTCTAGCAAACGATGGCAGTGCGAAACAGGTGAGGTGTGACATAGCAAAAGAAGCAAGTAATCCATGGTGGTTAAAGGTGGTTTAGTGATGGGGGTTAATCTTGCTGGTCATCTTCAATCAACAAGTGACAATTTTGAACCGGGCATGATGGGTCTTGGTTCACACAACAAGCAACTTCCATCAAATTGTGAGGGATCTACTATGGTGCTGATTGATAGTAGCTTGAGTTGACAAATGGTTATGGAGGTTTAAGCAAAAACATATATAAATTTATCAAATACTGCATCCTTATTTCTTAAGCTGTTATTTTAACTTCTTTAAAGTAGCATTTAAGATGAAGAAAATCAGGTCAAACCCTACCTAAAGAAGCACTTAATTAAGCTACTACTTTCATCCCTTAATATAAGACTCTTTTAACTAATTCATACCCTTTAAGAAAGTTGGTTAATTTAGTTAGCAACATTAAATTTGTTAACAATTTGTATTATTTTTCCAAAATTACCCTTAAATTTATTGGAACTCATCATCTCTCTTTCTACTTAATTAATATATGTTAGTCATCTACTTCAATTCTCACAAGAGAGAGAATGAATTTATCTCATTAATTTGTAGTATTTATTGTAAAGTATGTAAGGGTATTTTGGTAAAAAAAATTAATGTGAGAGAAAATTTGAAAAGCGTCTTACAAAAAAAGGACAAATAAATTTATAAAAAATGTTTTGCATCTAGGGACGGAATGGAGGTAGTATTTATTGAAGTGCACCCACTCCAAGTATTCAACAATGAACATGCTTAAGAAAACTGAAAGCCTTATGAGAACCCAATTTAATATACCTTGCAACCACTTGATTCTGTAAAAAAAGCTGGAAACTCATTGGTCTTGTAAGCAGCAACACAAACTCCTAGTGTTTCCTATTCAAGATAAAAAGAAATCATAAAAGCTATAAATGATGACAGCTTCAGTAATATTGACACAAAAGTAAATGGGTACCAGATATTCAAGCGTCCTGGGAATATCTAATATTGATTTTACACCGGCACATATAACTGCCACTGGTGTTCTGCCTAGCTCAGTGAGATCAGAAGATATGTCCATAGCTGCCCAAAAATATAAAAAATAGCATGCTCAATAAACATGTAAGATTCATTTCCAGAAACCACAATAATATTAAAAAAAAAAGAGAAGAAAATTCATTCCTTATGTTTGTAGACAGAAGCATGAAATTACATTTTCCATCATGTGACTAAACTGTTCCATTAAAAGAGCAGTTTTGCAAGTTGTATTACATAAGCATTCCCACTAAATGTGGAACCCATTTGTATTTTTTACAGCCAAGGAGCAACTTTGACCTTTAATTACCAGAAATTATCATAAATGACCAAATATGATTATTTTTTATAGGTATTATGAGGCTATTTATTTGCATGGTAAATTAAAGCAGGTATTTTTGGTCCAAAAGAAAATTTACAAGGTTTTTTCTGTAAAAGGCCAAACTTGGTCAGGTGCCATAGCTCTCCCTTTTCATTGTCTAAGTTGCAAATTGCAGGACTTTCATGGCCCCTAAAAGACGACAATAATTCATAAAACATGCACTGGTTGATTCGTTTGGTCTCAAAATTTTAGACCAAAACATGTCTCAACTCTCATCTTACAAGGTTTGTCAGCATTCTTCATGAAAACCAATTCTTTCTATTAGTAAGATTTAGGAGGTTAACATACTTTGTTCCGAATGTCTGTGCACTCCCCCAAGCCCCCCAGTCACAAACACGGTAATATGAACCTGCAGAAAATTTTAAAAAGCATGGGCAGTGAAACCAAAATGCACGATGTAAGCATTGAGGATAATATAGAGACAGTATATCCAAAAAATACCATAGATGCAAAAAACATAGTTGCAGAAACAGTAGTCGCACCATTTCCACCACAAGCTACCTGAAACTTACCAATGTTAGTATGAAAAAATGTAGAGAAACACTAAAAAACCATAAAGTTGCACACTGGTTGTGGGGTGAGAAAGGTAATAAAATCTTTTAGCAATATGGCATTAATATAGGAAGTTCACTTCTAAAAGTTATTTAGGTGTTTACTTTAAAACATTAAAAAAACCTAAAAGGATGACTATAATGGCAATAACAGATTTGAAAACCTGTCAAGCAAAATTTAGCTCATTAAAAGTACAAAAATTATGGTGACAAAACATAAAATCTCGAATAATTAGTCAACCCAAGATTCAAGAAACCAATCTCAAATGCTTGCAAGAATCTAAGATATTAGTTCAACAATATATCAGACAATAAAAGTCATCTGCAAGTTGGGAAGAACCAGCAAGATGATAATGAAGACTTCTATCACTATCAGCAGTAAAGTTTGCACCATTGAAGGCTTGTTTGAGTGGGTATAAGTATATAAACTTTATCATAAACATTTTGGCTGTGATGGGTTTTCTACTTTTATTTTTGTAAGGTTGCTAAGGACATCCATATAGACATTACACTACATAAATATGGTGAGCATACTGATGCCAAAACACTCACAACATGTGCGATGTCCCTTCGAGCTGTCTTCTGAGCTCTGGTTCCCAAAGTAGCTAGCCTTTCAAGTTCTTCTATACTTAGACCTATCTACATAAAACAAGCAAGCAAAAGTAAATTTGTCCATTTTAAACAAAAAGACACAATAAAACATATTTGTTATCATTGCAGCAGCTAAGTCAAAATGGGATGACAAACTCTTCATCTGATCTTTTCAACTTTGTGAACAAATGACTCGCATAAAGCAAGTGATCTGGTATAAGAATACAGTGCTTGCACTTGACTATTTGTGGATTTCCGAACTCCCATTCACCTTGTGTAGTGAACTAATATTGCTTGCTATTTTTACCTTTCTCTTCATTTCAAGTACCCATTTCAAGCCAAACTTGATTTAAAAAACAACATGAAAAGGAAATCCACAAATAGTTTAGTGCAAGCTCTCCTTCATCCTTCTCTTACCTGATCAATTGTGCTTGCAAGTGAATGATAAAATGTGAAATAATAATTGAGTGCAAAAACTTGGGAAAGTTCACAATAAAGACCTATACAAGGCGTGCCATCTAAAATTGCAATGGTTGCAGGAACAGCACCATTCTCTCTTACAATACGTTCAACCTCTTTTGCAGTTTCCAAATTTTGAGGATATGGCATCCCTACAAACAAGAGTATGGTCCAAATACTAAGCTGTGGGTATTGGAGTTGAAAAGGGAAATGCAATATATATAGAGAGAACCATGTGAAATGATGGTAGACTCCAAAGCAACAACTGCACGACCCAGTGATAATGCTTCAGAAACCTCTGAAGCTACCTTCACCTTGATTGACCCTCCAATTACATTGACTTGCGCAGCCTATATCAAAACCCATTTTACACTTGCCAATGAATAATGTTTCACCAGAAATAGAATGATACACAAATGATTACAAAGGGAACAATATAACTTGGACAAGTTCATATAGAAGCAAATACTAATGATGATTATCCCAGATATCCATATTCAATACCTTGTTGACTGTTTCAGTCAAATCCAAGTGTCGCTGAAGATTGGCTAGTCGCGAGACGGCTGAGAATGCCATGCCACTTGCTTAGTCAAGAGTTTTGCCTTTCGGGACAATTCAGGGCTTTTTATCGGGCAAATTGATCTTTCATGGAGCATGATATTCATTATTTACTGAGTTATTGAATATCATGTGTAAAGTATGTAAATTTAAAGAGATATATAATTTTATTGAGAGAAAAATATAAATAATTTTTTAAAATAAAATAATAAGATAAATTAAATACAAAATAAAATTCTTAACACGATTTTTATATGAGTGAGATTCACTAAATTCAGATTATGGAAAAGTGTTATTAGAACAATAAACAAAATCATTTTCATATAGATGTTCTAAAATATCTCCCCCCTCGCTCGTTGCTTTCAGTCCACGATCGGTGTCATAAATCGACCACCAAAGCCTTCTTCAGATTCTCCGTCTCCATCGGTTTCTCCTCCACCGCCACGCCTCCTTCTCCGGGCCCACACTTCGCTCGTCACTGCTCGGACATGCTACACCACCCTTGCAAAATCCGCAACTATCATCGGCCTTCCGACAGGTTTGGTCCAAATTCCGACGCTGCCGAGCGGTGGGTGGGGAAATAGACGGTGAAGAGTTGAGGGGTGGGACGCAGAGAAGTTTGTTGACTCGAGAGAGACGCCATTGTTCAGAGAAGAGTGAAGACAGAATATAACACTTGACGCGAAAGACGTGGTTTCTGACTTGACTTTTTGAAGCCCAAAGATTAAATTTCACAAATAAGCATTTCTGAACCAGACAGAGCGAGATAATTTACCTTCACAGGAGAAGAAAAGAGGGTGAGTAAGGGCGAAAGAGTGCACGATTCTGAACGGGGATGACTCTCCGGGGTGATGAAAGACGCATCACGGAACCTTGGCCGATGTTTCTAAGCTCTAAACAAACCTAACACAAGTGTGGGGGTAGCTGCCTAGGGCACGGAAAGGGATGAGAACATAGACAGAGAGGTAAAAGTAGGTCCAAATATTGGGCCATTTTTTAAATATCTTTATTTTTAAAAAAGTGTTTTGTTTAAAACATAATTTTTTTTAGATGTTGTCTAAACTGTTTATTAGTTTATTATTTATTTTAAAAATAATTTATTAATTCAAAATAATTTTTGATGAAAATATATTTTTTAAATTAATTAATCATTTAAAAGAAAATCATCCTAAAAAAATATTTATATTATTAAATTAATTATTTTTTATAAATAGATAGAATTTCTTTTTTAAAAAAATAAAAAATGACATTTTAAAATATATAATTTTAAAAAATATATCAAAAATAAAAAAATTACTTACTTTATTAAAAAATAGTTTTATTTAAAAATAAACACAAATGAACCAGTTGAAAATCAATTTTATAAGTCAAACTTTTTTTCTAAATCTTATGTTTTAAAAATATTAAAAAATATGACCTATTTAAACCATAACTTATATAATTTTTAACGCTAATTATTTAGTTATAATAATAAAATCGGTAATCTTATTATTAATACAATTTTTTTATGTTCATTATTTTATATTTTGTAATTATAGAAATTATATTTTAATTTTCTTTTTTAAAAGATATTTCATTATATAAACTAATGGAATAAACCTTAATTATTACTATTATTTTTATCAATGACAATTAAAGTTTTATGGCTGGGTGAGGACTTAAGTTTGTCATTCTATCCTCAAAAGAAAATTATATAGAAAATTTTTTATAAAATACAAATATAATGATAATATAATCAAACTTAAACCAAATTTGGCTCTAATACCATTCTCTTGCGGATCGTAATAGTAAGTTTTAATGAAAAACAACAACAACATAAAAATAATAAAAGAAATATTGAAAGACTTACAAATAAGATCATCAAAGTTGTAGTTATTTGACCAGCAGAAGATGGAGGAAAACAAAGTTTATTTCATAAGATTACAAGAGAGATTTCAAGAAAAGCTCTGCCTCGAGCTCTTGCTAAAACCTCCTTGTATAGACAATAATTTACATACGGATTTCAAAAAACTCGCTAAACTAAAACTTTTTCATTGGTAGTATTAGATGAAGGTGATGAGATTAGGTTTGAGAATGAGGATTCTTTGGTTAAATCTCTAGGTATTGCTAGAATATTGGTATGGTATAAAGGGTAAAATTAGTTATGAGATATCATAGATTTTAGATAGTGAGATTTTACGATTTCTGCTAATGAAGAGATAGGCTTTGAAGTCATAGATCTAAAGGATGGTCTTAATGATATTGTAGGAGGAGTTATATTGCTTAATGATATTGTAGGAGCTTTATTCGGTTTTAAAGGAGAACCATATTGATCTTTATTATTCTTTGAACTCGAAGTTTTTTCTGATCCCAGTGGCAGACCATGATCATGTTTCTTTGAGACACTCATGATTTAGCTAGGGCCCTGTAAAACTTCTCTAATTAATAAATCTGGTAGAAATTTATTTTTTCCTTTTATATGTTCTATTTCAAAATCAAAACAATATAATAATGATTGTCATCTAGCAAAAATATGTTTTGAAACTAAATTTTAAACGTTTTTAGTTAGCACACTGAGTGCTGCTTTGCAATCTGTTCTTATTAAAAATGTTTTACTGAATAAATCATCTTGAAATTTTTGTAAGCATAAAACTATTAATAAAATTTATTGTTTTACAATAGAATACTTTTGTTGAGAAGGATATCAGATACCCGAATGATATCTGACTACTTGTTCTTTTGTATCTTTTGAAATTTTTTGTTTCAAACTTCCCTCATATCCTAATATTGACGCATCGGTTTCTACTATAAGAAATGCTTATGGGTCTGAAATTCTTAAAGAAGGAAGGTTTTTAACTATTTCTTTTATTTGGCTAATAGCTTGACTCATTTCTTCATTCCAGGCTGGAGGGTTTTTCCTTAACCTATAATATAATGGTGCACAAATAATCTTAATATTTGGTATAAAGTTTGCCACATAATTTATACATCTTATAAATCTTTGTAATTATTTTTTATCTTTTATTTCTTTTGGAAATTTAGAGGCGAACTCTAATGATCTTTGTATGGGCGTTATAGTATTTTGATAAATTTCATATCCTAAAAATCTAATCTTTGTTTTAAATATTTTAATTTTCTTTTCTGATATTACTAATCTATTTTCTTTTATAAGTTCTATAAATTTATCTAAATGTTTTATATGTTCATTAATATTTTTTGAAAAAATTAATACATGATCTAAATATACTATTATAAAGTTCATATAAGGCTAAAAAGTATCATTCATGATGTTTTGCAATTCACTTGGTGCATTCTTAAGTCCTTGGGGGCATTACATTCCATTCATAATGACCAAAGGGAACTATAAACGCAGTTTTGTATTTGTCTTTTTCTTCTACAGTTATTTGATAATATCCTGACTTCATATCAAATTTTGAGAATATTGTAGAATTATGTATTCTTTTTATTAAATCAGTTTTATTTGGTAAGGGATATTTAATCCATCTTAATACTTTATTTAGTGGTTTATAATATCCTGAATAGGTATAGATTTTGTTGGAATTTGCTTTTCTTCAAAATTATCTATATATGGTAACGATATAGTATATTTTTTTCTATGCCAAAAGGCAGTTGGGTTTATTTTATATATTTCTT
>JAMLFT010001445.1:0-30770 GCA_026544285.1 Pachyrhizus erosus
CTAATTTATGTACAATTCTTTTACAAACAGGAAATAAGCTAAAAATTACGTAACGGTATTATAAATATATATAAAAAAAAAACATAAGAAACAAGCCATAAAAAACACAAAATTGTCATTTTTTTTTTTATAATTATGGTTTTGTTTCGCATCCAGTTTACATATCGTATAATTTATACTGCATTAAGTCTTTCGGTGAAGAGAAGATTGACAATTTTTTTGGTCTATTCAACTGCTCTTGAGATATAAAATGCATCATAATTTCATTCTTCAAATATGTTTAGTTTTTATTAAAAAAATTATTTTTTATTTCAGTAAAACATTTCCTTTGATTTCCTTAAAAAAGATCTTTGATTCTCTTCCCAAATTGGAAGTTGTTATTTTATATCCAATCATTCATTTTAAGGTACATATAACATTTATTTTGTGGATTAAAAAAATTACAGATGTCACATTTTGATATAGCACCATATACACTAGTGAAATTACCACCTGAGATAGTCAATTAATCCTTCATAAAACAGATAAGTGATTAATAAATATCACATTACAGTAAAAACTCAACAATTATTTGAAATTTTTCAGGGTAAAAAGAAAAAATAATAAATAAAATTAAAATTCACTCATTTTATATTTTATATGACTAAAAATATACTAATCCTAATTTCATTATTCTACCCCTTAATATGGGAAAGCTTAATATCACGCTTCCAATCTCTCCATCATTCTAGTTGTGACGGATTTTACATTATTCATCATGCAACAGATTTTACATTACACCAAGTCTGGGGGAACTATTGACTTGCATATAATTAATAACTATTCAGCCATATCTCAAAATACTAAACTAAAAAATGTTTACATATATACATGGATGACGGTGTAGATCAGGCCCATTTCACATATTCTTTATAGCTGAGTAAGATTCAACATGAACATCGTAGCATTCACCATCCCATGATAAGTCATGCGCCATTGCTTGCATTATTTTTCGTTTCCACATTGCAGGGTTAGTCATCTACAGGCAAATAATAGTCATTTAAGTAATGTATCATAATTCATAACCGCATGCATTGGTACTTTCTAGAGTAAAATAAAACTTAACAAGGAAAAACCACTAGAAACTACATACAATTTCATCAATGGCAAGGCTAAAAGACATGTTTCCGAAGGTAGAGTTGATTAACTTTGAGTACTTAGTGGCCTCATGATCTTGGTTTATGAAGCTCCTATCAAAAGGTATGGACCTTGCAGATATAAATGAAATGAGTGTTAAACAAGCATAGAGAAAACAATTTAATCTATTACAAATATATTTATGGATTACCTGTTTGTGCTAGCATCAGGGGCAAGTGCTATTGGAGCTGCTCCATACTTTAAAGCTATAAGCTACACATTCAAGTTATAAAAATTGAATGATTCAGTTGAAATACATGAAAATCTCCAATCGAAAAAAACTGCTTAGACTGCATTACTTAATTCTACATTGCAAAACAAATATGGATGGTCAGCATCTATACCATCATCAATCTCCACACTGGCAATATTCAGTGTTTCATGAAGACAACAAAACAAAGTCTTGTAGGAACTCTAATTTCTAATAGAAACAAGCAACTTCCTAGTAGATGGACTACCAAATCTAATTCATACATGTTTTACACGAGGTGCTAAAATAGTGGAGGAAAATCATCACTGAAGTGGATGGAATGGTCTTACAGGGATTTGGTCAGTGGGATCCAGAAAAGATTGGCACAGGATGATGTCGGATCCGGCAAAGACTAAATGCAACAGATCTTCATCATAACGCACAACTTTAAGATTATCATCCTGCAGATTTTGAATGGAATGGCAGATCATTAGTGGCAGACAATAAAATATTATTAACTAAGGTTTCTAAAACATGGAAGTGTATCAAGTGAGAGAAGAGAGTGTGAGAGGAGTGCATCTCAACCATATAATTAAAATAAATGGTTAATGTTATAAGTAATTAAAACAATCTCGAACCATTTCTACATGGTTGTATGGCCAAAATTAACTCTTCTTACCTCATGCTCTCACTAGATATGTCCATTTTAGAACAATGTCAAAATAATGTAGATTTATGACTAGCTAATTTAAATTGAAATGTTCATTCTTCTGAATAATGAGTATGACGAAATATGCTCAGGCAGTTTGCTAAAAATGGAGCCAAAACTGCTAATACTGAATGTTTTCTCACAGTAGAATATATATAAGCAATCAGTTATAAGGAATTGCAAAAAATAAAAGAAGACAGTGTAGGAACAACCTTGAGTTCCTTCTGAAGTGATTCAAGTGCCTGATTCAAGACTGGTCTTTCACTGGTCCCCATAAATATAAACTGCAAAGAATAATTATTCCAAACTGGTTTCAAACAGGAGTCCTCTGAAACAAGAATTTGCCATAGCCAGAGTCATTTCATAGAAGGTCAATTTACTGAGGTTTTATTACACTTTTTCTTCATTATGAAAACACAAGGAACAACAAGGATTATGTTTATTTCTCCTATAAGCAAATGCATAAAAATTCATACGCATACTGCTATGTTTGGAGCTTCCTTTTCAATATCAGTTAATGAAAAGTCTTATAAACAGTGAAACTGTACATTTTTTGAAAAATAAAAAATAAAAGACCTAATTGCATTTTTTTACCCCCAATTTACAAAAAGTCGCAAATTTTCTTAATTGTAGGAATTTAAAGGAAAAACCAACAAAGTTATCTCAATTGTGGCGGCTTAAATATGTTGGGACAAAATTCACGATATATTGTAAATTGGAGGGCAAATTTTGCAAGATCTTGTTGGAACAAAAGTGCAATTAAGTCAAAATAAAAACAAAAATGCAAAAGAAAAGTATAAGCTCCACAGAGATGGAAACCTGGATGTTGTGCTGCTGAGCATTCAAGATATCTTCCTTCACCCTTTTCTCATCAAGGTCATGTCCTTCTGAGAAAATGCATCCAACCTGATAAACGTTTCAATGATGAGCAGAAAAGCCAAGTAAAACCACACGTACTCAATTCATGACATTATGTACAAGTCATAAAAGTTAAGGTTTATGAGACATTGCTGAGAAAAAAATCAACCTTAACCATTAATTTCACCAAATGAAAATGCATAAAAAATAGATAAATGAATAATTTCAATGAGAATGGTGAAGAAATTCCCAAGCATGAGCATAGGAAGGGGGGACGTAGGCACAGGTTGTTCACTTTTCCCTTGGTATTTTCTCTTTGGAAGGATCCCCCATCTTCGTATTCCTTGTGATTTCATTCTCTCTATCTTGGTGAAGCTCTTCTTTTTACCAAAATAAAATGTTGTTTGGATTGCAGTTCTCTTACCCACATTAATATTTTAAATTTATTTGCCATTATGCTTGCCTTGGACATCTTTTAATCCGTATTACAGAGTTACCACATTCATATTGTTTGGGACTATGTTACACTTGTTTGTTGATTCATAATGGGATTTTGTTTCTTGGGGGAAATTGTGAGCAACCCAATTCATCCAAGTGTTTGCTTATTCCCACAAATCTTTCCCAAAGATTTAGGCAGAATTTCAGATTTTGTAGGGTGAATTTGAAACTGTGCTTATTCTATAATTTAGATATCAAGTGAAAATCCGATGGACACAATGCTAAAAAAGATTATATTTAACTCTTGCAAAAGACAAAGTATCAGTAATATACACATAGAAAACAAAATGTAAAGTATATAATAGTCATGCAATTGTCCAAACTAAATATTTCAAGAATGCTAAAACTATAGTTAACAAAGAACAAAGCCTTATCCCACTAGGTGAGGTCTATTACATGGATCATACAACACCATTTGGCTTGGTTAAAAACTAAAGCTTCAGAAATATTATTTAGTTTAAAATATCCCTTGACAACTTCCTCCAACATCCTTTTTGGTCTCCATCTCTTCCTTTTCATAGGACTAAAAATCACACAATCTACTCTTTTGGTTGACACCTCTTTTAACTTTCTTTGTACATGTCCAAATCACCTTAACCAATTATCTGTCATCTTTTTCTCAATTGGTGCTACACCAACCTTTTCATGTAAATAATAATTCCATATTTTATTCTTTCTTTTATGATCACACATTTATCTTAGCATTCTCATTTCTGTCACTCCCACCTTTCTCTCATGTTGTCCCTTTATACTATCATATAGTATAATTGGATGTATAGTTGTGCCATAAAACTTGCTTGAGTGTGATAGGTACTTTACAATCACAAATAACCTCCAATAACATATATATATATTCTGAAAGTAGCTCATTGTATCTTAGAAATATAATAGATCACTGAGTTTCTCTTCATATATATTTATTATGGGCCATGGCACACAAATAAGCAAGGAGCAACAGCGGCGCTGGGTGATCCACTCACAAGAATAGTAGAAGAATGTTCAGATAACCCGATCTGCTGCAGCAATGCAACTTTGCAAACAGCTTTTCCATCCATATTTTCAGCATTGAAATTTTCTGGAAGAAAATAGTCTGTTGAAGGATCCCAAGTTGATTTGTCTAATCCATAAGGAGCAATGACCAACTTGTCCCTACAACCAAATGTAATTTTCCATGTTGAATACTAGGAAAGTCATAATGAGGAGGCTTTAGTGTGAAAACATGTCAAACTAAACAAGGGGCACTATTTAAAAAAAAAAACAAAAAACTAATATATTTATCAACCGGCCCATTTGTTATGTTGACAATTTTGAGTTAATATTGATTTTCAAGAAAAAACAAAATAACCCCCTCATCAAACATTAAACAAGATTAAAATTATGTTATCACAACATACTTACCTGTGAATATTTAAAGTGGGTTGCAGTTCATGACTCAAATTATGAACAAGTATGTGCTTTGGATAGATTGATGACATTATTACAACTCTATTTGAATAGACAACTCCACCCTGCAAATTTGATGGAAAACTCAATCATGGAAAGTCATAAGAATTTACACCTTTAGTCTAAAAAAAGGGACTTTGTGGTACAGCTTATGATGTTATTCAACAATTTAATATTGCAGCTTGAAGGGTATCAACCAGCAAGAACAAGCATTTATTCTGTCCCACAAGATGGGTCAGATAATAACTAGAAAATTTATATTAAAAACTCAAAAATTAAGCAGCAGAATATATAAACATCACTAGACATGCAGGCACATTTTTCAATAGTATAAAGCTAAGGCACTCATTATTCCAGCAGGAACCTAGGGGAAATTTGTACTCTTGCTTTCCTTCTTGAATGCAAGGTGATTATTTGTTGCCTAAGTGTCACAAATGGAAAATGTATAATTTGATAAGGAGTTTCACAATTCCAGTAAAGTAAAATTAATATAAATGAAAGTGTAAACTCAAGATCACCACCCCCCCCCTCCCAAACTCCCAAAATTAGGAAGAATTAAATCCATGACTGCATATGTTATTTTGATTTTACTAAAGCATTAGGCCACTGCTCTATAGAAACATATAAGTAACCAAGCTTTCCTCTGAGACACAAACTGTAATGATTCTCTAAATTCACCACACTGGTCCAAGGTTCAAGGCTTCCAAAGTGTCTTGAAGAATAAAGGAAAAACATAAAGTAAAGCTAGAAAAGAAAGCTCCAATGGGTTTTTCAATATCATCTTGCAATTGTTATAGAGATGAAAGTAGGAGAAAAATAAAGAATACAAGAGTAAAGAGGATACCTTTAAAATATTGACAAGCTGTGTGTTGGTATTGTCTTGTAAACGATCAGGGCGATGAAGTCTTAAAGGATCAAGCCCACATAAGGCCAATTTATCTGGTTGCTCAATACCCTACAACATACACAGCATATCCAATAATTATAAGACTGACATGACCAAATGTAAACATAAAACTCCATAACAAACTATATGTAATTTTTCTTGCAAATTTTAGCTGGAAGAAATGTCAGGATTGAGAAAATTCATCACAATGCATATCCATCAGAACAACATCTGTTACTAGCCTGTGAATTGAAGCCATGGCATGTAAATAATATTCTGGTTCCTCCAAGTCCCTAAACAACACAAATGATTAAGAATATTATATATGGCTTTTTTTTTTCTAGGTAAAGATCCAGAAACAAAAGAATAAGTGACAATAAAAGATTTATGCAACAAAACAACATAATCTTCCATATTTAAATCATCCTTGTACAAAACAAGAAAAACTCTGCAAAATTTGTCTTCTTTAAAAGACAAAGCAATTTAAGGGCCATAAAGGATAAAGACAGTTATGCCACTAGACACTAAGTGCAGTTTCCAATCAGCTAAAGGATGGAGAAATTAGAGATATGATCTCCACCCCCTGATGGATGAAGAAAAGGATAACTTGAAACAAGACTAAAATTCTGAATAATGCCAAGAAAAGGACTACAAATAATGTGGGACTGTTAAAACAAGATCCTCCAAGATAATGCCAAGAAAAGGTAAGGTGGAGTCAATAAGAAGAGCTTAATAATTACATCTACAACGCTTTTGGGGAAACTAATAACAAGACTTCGAACTTTCAATTGTCAGATTGTGTTTCATTTGAGGCCATTGGAACTCAATTTCCCTTTCCTTGTTTATTCACCATGAATCAAACGGTATAATCAATCCTTAAGTTTGTGTCATTATTAGCTTGAGCAAAATAGCTTCATGATGAGTTTTTTTTTTCTCTTTTCTTGTTTGAGTTACTGTATCACCTATCATTGCCAATACTCTTGGTATCTTTTCTCCCATTAATAGAGATTTCCAAACCAATAGAAAAGATTTAGAAATCAAACTAATTAAAATTTAAAATTAAGAACCAACACCTGCCTAACAAACATATCCCAAACCAATAGAAAAGACTTAGAAATCATACTAATTAAAATTTAAAATTAAGAACCAACACCTGTTTAACAAATGTATCCCAGAAAAGGGGCCCAACAATGGCAGTCTCCCAATTATGTAGATGCAATACATCAGGCTGCTTCCCACATTTTACTATATAATCCAATGATGCTCGACAAAAATAGGAGAACCTAATAGCACAAGAAATCATATCAAGATTATTGACAATTATGTACATCAAAGTAAAAGGAAAATGTTGTCGCATGTAATTATCTATGAATATTCCTAATTGTAACTGGGACAAGTTTTTCAAAATTCTCTCTTATTATTATTATGTTCAAATTTGTAGCTTAAAATCTTTAGGTTAGCATTAATTTTATATGATTTTCATGACCCTATGTATGTTCTACCTACTGCTGTAAATTAATCAAAGAAATAATATACAATTCAGTTCTCTTTTCAAGTCAATTCAGTCCTCTGTTCAAGAGAAAACCTTAATTTGATCAGATTTTTCTTTCCTGTCACTTATAATCAGAAACTAAGGTGCGGATCAGATGGCAGCTATTAGAGTATCTCTTTTATTTCTCTTTGTAGATAGTTTGAGTGCATAAAAGGTCAACTATTATGGGTTTCAAAAATAGTATGTTGATATGCAAAAAAATATAAAGCATTTTTCCTCCTTTTAACTTCTATTCTTTTGACTTGCAATTTGTGAAATTAACTCAAAATTTTGTTGCAACAGTGGCAGCACTCAAACTATATATTGTCAAGCTGAAAAACTCACATGCGAAGAAAATATCTTGCCTTCCAGTCTCATATTTTAATTCTTAATTTTATCAACTTTGCCTTTAAACAAAAATATTTCAAAATTATTTTATTAACTTTTTATATGAACTTCAGAGTGTAAGTTTTCCTTCACTTTACCACTATAACAGATGGACACTAGATAAACCAACCATTACCGATATCAATTCATTTACCTTTCAAAATCATCTGGGTAGCCATATATCATCTCACGGCTGAAAAATGATGAATAGTACTTTGGTTCTATCAAAGTGATTCCAATGCCATAAACAACACTGTCACACTCTGAAAATCAGTAGATTTTAAACAAGGAACAAGATGTGAAATATTATTTCTACAATCTTTCATTATTTCTTTTGTCATCACCAGTACATATTATTTAACATCCACTTTATATGCAGATACACAGTAATTAAACAGACAAAGAAAGCCAAACTAACCCAGTCCAAATTCTATTTCCATGTAATTGACCATTAAAATAAGAGTAAGCCTCTACATTAACTTCACGCAACCCTTGCACTTCATCTAGGTTTAAACTTGCATACCTACATGAAAATTAGATACATCCAAATTAAGGAATTATAAATATCAAGGAACTAGTAGACTAATATAGCATTATAAAATAGAGATCAAATGCTTAGATACGGAGAACAAAATAGACTACAAAGTTTCATGCTCGTTTTGGTTGACAATGAATTGAAGAATAACACAAGAGACAAAGAAAATAAAAGGACATAAGTTTCTTAATTACTTTGGCAATATAACCTCCACCAGGTGGCCCTTTCTTTGAAGTGCACAAGATATGCCAGTCACATAAGAAGCTACCGATCCTCTAGGGACCAATGGTGTCATTTCTGTGCAAATGTGAACAATATGAAAACCATTCCTGAATGTAATTGATACAACAAAGGACAATCAGATTTTCAAAACTTCATCTGATAATGGAAAACTAAGAATGAACATAGTAACTTATTCACCCAATTATGAACAGAAAAAATAGCCTAATGTGAAGACAATCCAGAATCTATAAATGGTCCATGGCATATAGTTCCAGCTTAAACCTAGGCTGACTCAGTATCATATTAAACATTAAATGTTTTACTGCTTATACAGAAAGCATATACATCTGCTAATTTTATAGATTCGGATATTTATGCCTGTCTGCTTGCTCAGTTACTTTTCAGTAATTTGAGTATGCTACATGCTGTATACCACTAGCACCCAGTAAAATATAATTGCCAAGAATTTTGAAATGTTTCTAGAGGTATGAGTTGGCACATAACACAACCAACATTAGATCATTCATTGAGAACTTTAAGTACGAAGGAATAAAACAATCAAATGCAGGCAGGGTTTACTTTTTGTGTCCATCTGAAAAGTGACGAAGATCTCCCAGAAGTTCAGGATCTTTTTTGTTTGAGATGATATTAAAAACATCAGCCAGACTCACTTTGTGTTTCATTACCAAACTTCTTAATTCAGATGCCTCTCCAGGGCTAATCATGCTGCTAAGGACCATGGCATCTATCCGAAGCAGCAATTCTGAGCTAGTTGATAAGTTATCTGGGTTACAGAATACACACAGAAACATATAGTTCAATTAATCATCTAGATCTTTGAAGACAAAATTATTGATGCTAAAATCAGATTAATTCTAGACTTTTGTTACCATAGATTTGAAAAAAGGCATGAAGTTCAATTCAGTTAACACAAATATCTGCAGGCCATTATTTTAGGATGCAATTACAATGAATGGGACCTGATTCTCACTTTGGAAGTATGGAATTTTTGTGTAGGGTTTATAAAGCCTTGGTTTCTCCAACTATAACAACCATCTTTAGTGTAGTTCTCCCAAGATTTATCAATTGGTATCTAAGTCTTCCACCAACTCTCTCAGCTACAAACAAGCTGTGCTAGTGGTCACCAGCATTGCAATGTTGCCTGGGACTAGTCAAAGGGCTAGTGCACTACCAACCCATGTGGACTCCAGGACTGCGAAGTGTGGTGGGATATTAGGATTCAATAGCAAGGTATGGGGCTTGAGTCCCACATTGGAAAGTATGAAATTCGAGTGTGGGGTTTTATAAGGACTTGGACTCTCTAACTACAACAAGCAACAGCTAATTGTGGTGTGATTCTCCCAAGCTTCTTATCATATATAATTCAATAAATCAGAGCAGGAATTGAAGGAAAAAAAACTAGTCCTTTAAGTAAAGGGAAAGAAGTGTATATCTTAATTTAAGGGAAGAACCAAATGTAATCAAACATGTATATACGGAAATGTGATTCAATAGTATAACAGAAGATAACGTAGAGGCTGCTAACAACAAATGACATGCATTTATCTACAATTGACCAGATATGTATTGTGAGGTACAAAAGCACATGCTATTAAACTATCACCTTTTACCTTTACCAGCGCCAGCCTGCTTTTCTGCTTCCAACTTCTTTATCTTACTGAGTAGTGACTGTTTTTCTCTGTTTGTTTTGTCAAGTTCCTCGATGGCCCTAAGGCGTTGTTTGTTTAAGTATAGTATGTCTACATGCAATAAGAAAATACACCTGAAGTTATTTAACACTCTTCTACAAAGCACAAGTATGACTGAGGTGAAAGAACTAACTCTGTTGAGCTTCTTTGAACAATTGCCAAATGTTATTTTGTTTCACATTCTGGTGATCATAAGATATTGTCTAAATACAAAAGGGGGGAAACAGTAAAAAGGCAGTGAAATACTTGCGAAATACGGAAGGAGAGTAAAAAGGACATGTAAAAAACACAACACTTTTGAAACAATGGCAACTTACCTGGGACATGTCCACATTTTTATTACCCTCTGACCTAAGATATAAATTTGAAATTCCTATGTCAGTTGCCGACTAGCCTCGTACATGAACCGGCTAACATACACGGAAAATATTTATTTAAAGTTAAAAAAAAAGGCGAACATAAAAGAAAAAAAATGTTACTTTTGTTCATGTAGGCTATTGACATCTCCGTTATTCCTGAAAATACAATATAAGAATTAAGCAGGAGAGAAAGGGTAAGTCGTGAATCATTTGTGAGAGGAATTATATAAATTATGAACGATCAAGCAAAAGGGTCGATTTTTAGTCTATGAGGTATCAAAGTTGGATTTTGAGGACACCCCACTAAGAATATGAATGTAAAACACAAAAATGAGTGGTGAAGATAGAGAGGGGGGAGAAGTGGGACTCAAAGACTTACCTCAAACAGGAAAGAGGAGGAAGTTGAATGGGTTTTGGCATGGAGGGGAGTGAAAAGCGAGGAATCGCTGAATGGAAGAAAAACAATGTCCCCATATTCTGATTTCAGTTTCAGGTTCAGAAATCTATGTCCTGAAGCTGCAAGTGATTGATATTGCACCACAGGCTCACCCGTATCCATGATAATGTAACTCTGTCTCATCCAAATCATTGTTTAATTTGAAACTACAACCATAAAGACAAGACAATATGCCAACTAAGCAACACGTGTCCACTCATGTCATGTGCTGCCTGTGATTTGATCACCCCTTAATATGTTGCCGAACATCAAAGACAAATATCTAAGTCCAAACCCCTTCTCAATCAATTCACCATCTGAACCAAACAGTTTCACTTCATCGGAATGTTCGATTTATTTACAAGGTTTACAGTTTTTCCCCATAGAATAAAATATTCTTTATAGTTGGGATTATGACTTATATTTTTAAAATTATAGTAATAATCCATTTGCATTTGATATGTGCAAAGGTTCAGTGACGTGTCTTAAAATTATTTATATCAATATAAAGTTGTTATCTAAGATTTATGGAACACAATGTTATTTATTGGCGAATTTGTATCGATTATTTATTTAAAATAATTTTTAATTATTAAAAATATTAATCATAACACTAAATTGTATAACTCATTTGGGTAATCTAATCAAGTGGGAAAATCGCATAATATTGATTCACACTTTTTATTGACAGGCTTGACAGGTCCTGACAGCAAGGTCTACCAGGAATTATGACGATATCGAGTTAGAACTGTCAGGACTTGGACAACCCGAGAGCAGTTTCTACACTTAGGGATCTAATCCAAACATACCAACCAGATATTATCTTCCTATATGAAACTCTGGTGAATGCTACAAAAATAGAAGAGATTCATATTAGAGTGGGTTTTGATGTTGGGTTTGCAGTGGATCGGTCTGGTAGAAGCGAGGGGTTGGCAATTTTGTGAAGACACCATTGTTACTTGCTACATTATTAACTATTCTTCCAATTTTTTAAATGTTAAGGTTGAGAAAAAGAGGACCCCCATCCGGAGGTTTATTGGATTCTACGGTCTTCCGAAAAGGAGTAGGAGAAGAGAGTCTTGGGACCTTCTCAAGTATCTTGCTATGGACAATTCATTACTTTGGTGTATGATGGGTGATTTTAATGACATTTTATCAGTTGATGACAAATGGGGAGGTCGTGAGCACCCATAGTGGTTAATAAGAGGATTTAGAGAAGGTATTCAAGATAGCAACCTGATAGACTTGCCATTAGAGGGTTATCAATATACATGAATTCAAAGAAGAGGTTTTGTGAATGTTGTAGAGGAAAGATTAGACAGAGTTTTCGTCACACAATCTCGGATGGATGTTTTCCCTCAGGTCAGATTGTTGAATGTTATAGCTGATAGATCCGATCATCCTTCGATTGTGTTAAGATTGGTAGATAGTCATGTTAGAAGAAAAATTAAGATCTTTAAGTTTGAGAATGCTTGGCTTGAGGAGTCAGAGCTCCCTAAAGTGGTGGAAAGAGGTTGGTGGAAGGACATGACAAAACTACTGCACTAAGGATCTACAGGCATGGGGAAGGAAACTAAGAATGAAGTTTCGGGGCGGATATTGATATGTGTAGGAAGCAAATAGAGTCTTGTAGTGGGAGGAGGGATACAGAAGCAAGTGAGAGATTTGAAAAACTAAGGGAGCAACTTGGCATCTTATTAGGCAAGGAAGACTCTTTATGGATGCAAAGAGCGAAAGTCCATTGGCTAAGGGATGGTAATTCGAATTCTAAATTTTTTCATGTTGTAGCTTCTGCTACAAAGAAACACAACAAGCTTACTAAGTTAGGGGATGATAATGGTTTCACCACTGAGAATCGAGAGGGGATGTGTGATATTGCAGAATCTTATTTCAAGACGATTTTCTCTAGTAGCTCTTTAGAATTAAGTGAGGCATTGAATCATGTAAACAACAGAATTAGTGAGGAAAAGAACGGGCAATTGACTAGGCCGTTTGTGATTGCTGAGTTTACGAACGCACTGTTCCAAATGCATTTAGATATAGCCCCGGGACGTTACGGCCTAAACCCAGCGTTCTACAATCGTTTTTGGCAGTTCTATGGTGAGGATATTTTCCAGATTTGCAAGTTATGGCTAGATAATGTTTTGCAGCCTCCAATTTTAAATGACACAAATATACTTCTTATTCCTAAAGTTGAAAATCTATCGTCTATGAAGGATTTGAGATCTATCTCACTATGCAATGTGTTGTATAACATTCTATCAAAAGTTCTCACTAACAGATTGAAGTCCCTCCTTCCTAACTGTATAGCCCAAGAGCAGTCAACATTTGTAGAAAACAAATCTGTCATTGACAACACAATGATAGTCTTTGAAACGATCCATTATATGAAGTGCAAGACTAAAGGAAAGATAGGGGAAGTGGCGCTTAAGCTGGATATGAGCAAAGCCTATGACAAGATCGAGTGGGTCTACCTAAAAGGTATCTTGCTTAAGATGGGTTTTTGTGACACATGGATTAAATGGATGGCTATGTGTTTGGAATTTGTTAAATATTTTGTGCAGGTAAATGGTGAATGGGTGGGTCCTGTTATCCCTGAGAGAGGTCTGTCAACTCTTATCAAGAGAGCAAAGGCAAGTGGTGATCTGCATGGGGTGCAAGTGCGTTGAGGAGCCCCTCTCCTCACACACCTTATTTTTGTTGATGATTGTTTCTTGTTTTTCAGGGCAAATGAAAAATAAAGTATCTATTTGAGGGATATTCTTATGACATATGAGGAGGCTTCTAGGCAAAGTATCAACCTTGCAAAATCAGAAATTTAGTTCAGTATAAACACATCTACTAAGACTAAGGAGGTTGTTACTGACATTTTGAGTCTCATAATGCTTGGGAACTGGTAAATACTTGGGTTTTCCCTCCATGATAGGTAGGAAGAAGAATGCAATCTTTAAATTTATCAAAGACAAAATCTGGAGAAAGATTAACCATTGGTCAAGTAAGCATTTGTCGAAGGCTGGTAGGGAAATTTTGGTTAAATCAGTAGCTAAAGCTATTCCAAGCAACTGTACGAGTTCTTTTTTATTGTGGGTCTCCCTAGCTGAAGAAATCCAGCATATGATCAACTATTTTTGGCGGGGAAGTAGTAGAGGTACGTGCAAAGGCATTAATTAGTTGAGCTGGGAAAAATTAGCGGTTAGAAAGGAAAATAGGGGATTGGATTTCCGACATTTATTTGGATTCAACTTAGCTATGCTAGGGAAGCAAGGGTGAAAGTTATCTTTTAACCAAGATGTTATAATCTTTAAAGTCTTCAAAGCTAAATACTACCCAAAGGGGTTTTCTTGGAAGCTGGTTTAGGCCACAATCCAAGTTTCGTTTAGTGTAGCATCCATGGAACCCAGTCAGTGGTTAAAGGTGGATTCAAATGGAGGGTCGACAATGGAAGGAAGATTAATGTATGGAATGACCCTTGGCTCAAGGATCTTAGTAATTTGTATATTCAGAGCCTAACCCCAATAGGCATGGAAGGAGTATGTGTAGCGGATCTAATTGATGAGGTTAGTGGATGCTGGAATTTGCTTTTGGGAGCTCATTTGCTGTGGGAACAAGATGTTAAAGAGGCTGGAGACATCAAATTATGTGAGCTTTAAGTAAGGATGGATGTTTCTCAATAAAATCAGCATATTACTATACCATGGAGTCTTTGATTGATTTGTCTCAATATAAAAGCCAAGGTAACTGGATTGCTTTATGGAAGCTGCCGGTGAGAAACAAAGTCTGTGTGTTCTTTTGGCGTGCTATCTGGGGCTGCCTACCAAACCGGTATAAGTTGCAACATAAAGCTGTGCAATGTCCAACATGTTGTAGCTTCTGTGAAGGAAACTTTGAGAATAATGGCATTGTTTTGTTGGGTGCCCTACTGTCAAATTTTTTTGGCAAGAAGCAGGTTTGTGGGGCTATGTTAAGGATCAACCAGAGGTAGCTGAAGAATTTTCAAAACTGATGTTCAAACTGTTGTAGGATCTACCAGCTACCACTATGGCTAAGTGGTGATGCTAATTTAGGCTCTTCGGTAGAAAAGGAATGGTAAGATTTGGGAAAATGCATACTGCCCTCCTTTTATATCCAAAAGAATTAAAAACATGTACTAAAAATTTACACTAACTCACTTATTTCGTAATACTAACATTAGAGTATTTGAATAGTTTATACAAAATTTTAAGCTTAAATTTTGTTAATGTCATTGTAAAAAATAAATAAGTAAACACTTAACAATATATTGAAATTATAACTAAATTTTTATTTTGGATGACACGTAATAGATTGGTCACTCATAATTATTAAAAAATATATTTTTAATATAATATAACTATAAAATATTTCCTACTAAATAGTTTATTTTTTTTAAAAAAAAAGGTAATTTTTATATGATTAATTGTTCTTTAATTTCTTAAAAAGAATTAAATAAAATTGAATTTTTTTGTCAAATATATAATTTTAGTTTTATTTTTTCTTTTAATCCATGATAGAGGATAGTATATTATGTAAATGGTTTTGAATTCAACCAAACTGTGTAAAAACAATTTAGGGTTTTTGAAATACCAGTAATACTATGTGTACCAAAAAAAAAAAAATTGGCAGTGCTATGCGTACCAAGTTGAATAAAAAATTGTAAAAATTTGTTAAAATTTAAATCAAGAACAAACTTAAAGTCGCATTTCTCTCATATTTTTAACCCTTTTTCAATCATTATTTTTGAAGATTCCTTTAGGGGGTTTTCCCCATTGTTTTCTCTACAACATGCTAAAATATCGAACAGTATGGTTGAGGGATTTGTGTGATCAAGAGAAATTCGTGAGCGAAGAACAAAGCCAGTTTCGCGTTAATTTTTTTTCAAATTTGTTTTTTCATGTTTTATACAATTTTTGAAATTGACTTCTATGTATAAGTTTGTATGAAGGGACAATTTGTCAAGCTATAAATGTGAGATTTTTATATAAAATTTGACTTAATTATTTTAATCTTTTAAAAATTATTTTAATTTTAATCTTTTAAAATACTTATTTTAGTTTATTGATTTTAGTCTATCAAGTAATAATATCATATTAGTTAATAATAAATTTAAAAATATAATTCATCAAAAAAATATATGATCATTTTATTAAATTATTAATATTAAATTATTAGATAAATCTATTACTTGACAAGAATTAAAATAAATTAAATAAATTTTAAAAGATAAAATAAAAAAATTTAAAAATTAAAATAAAAAAGGCCTTATTTTATATAGATCAAAATTTATTATAAACTTAAAATCTTTATACATTTACCATAAAAATTCTTAAACTATCAACTAATTAGATTTCCGTTATTCATCATAAATATAACCTCCAAAAAAATTTTACAAAAATTAATAATTTTTAATTAAATAATAATATAATTTGTTTCTACTATATATATACTTAAATTATATTATTAATTTTATTATTATTATTTGGTTAGTATGCAATGACAATTATGATAGTTAGGTTAATCAATTCTAAAAATAATAATAGAATGGTAGAATGAAGGGACACTTCCAATACTAATAGACAAGACACTAATGGTATGTTATAGTTGTCAGCAAAAATCCATTTGAAAAATTACTACACATGGTAAACTAAATCATTAGTAATTTTATACAATAGTTGTTTAATTAACCTTTGGACGCCAAAGAATATTCTTAAGAAAGGTTGAACACTAAACAAAATTTTAGTAGCATTAAAGGATATCAAACTCACAACCATGAAAAAGATGAGAGCAAATTTTGGATCTTTAATTACTTGTGTTAACCCATGTTGACCTACCGACTAGAATTATGGATATTAGTAGAAAAATTATCACATGTTTGAACATATTTTCTAACATATTTTTATTTCAAATAATATTTAGTGAAAATCATAAAATTGTGGAAAGAAAGGAAATTTAATGTCATCTTCCCCATATTTATAAAAAGAAAATTAAAGTGACCAATCATTAATGTGTTAAATGATTAACATGTGACACCTCTTCATATGTCTATGCTAGACAAAATGGGACCAATCCAAAAAAATGTAGGAAACTAAAATAACACTTCCCTAATTAAGACAATAGTTCTAGTTGTCCTTAAGTTAGATCCTCAACTCACCCCTAAGTAGTTAACTCAAGGGCAACTATTTTGGATGAGACTTGCACACAAACCATCCTACATAAGTACAACTCACCATATCGACCTTGTTGATTGTAACATTGAGACCATGAAACTCCTATCACCTCAATCAATGTATAGGTCCTCAACCTAACTACTTGCAAAACCACTAACAACTAGAACATCGATTAAAAAATGGCTTAATCCTTGTAAGGGGTTGTTTTAATACAAGCTAGAAGAGATTTTAAGATTTTCTCTACTAAAAATATATAGCTTTTTTACTAGATAAGATCTCATAAACCTTTCTATCTTTGTGTCCAAATAATCTATAAATATATGTCACTTAATATCTCCACCAATTTGCTCGAAAACCAACCAAATCACCAACCCTTAAAATTACTCAAGTCTTTTTTAAACGATGGGTCTTGCACACATGAAATACTTCATGTAAACCTTTTTCTTAACTATTCCTATGACAAAATACAATAGAGTAATGTCACTTAATCATTTTACAAGCCACCATTTTACACCTATAAATACAACCATTTTCCCTCCTTTGAATGCATCCATTCCATTTAAACTAGTTGTTACTAAGTTGAAAATTGACTAAGGTGTTGAAGTCTCTCTTAGTAGCGATATTCCTTCTTCCAACAATATTGACAAGACTCCAACATTGCCTCTACTCATCCATATAGCAACAATTAGAGCTAAACAATTTATAACTAAATATTTGTAATTATTTAAAAAGACTCCTTATCATAAAATTTGTGACACCTTAAAATTCAATATTAAAAATAATAATACTGATAATAATTATATATGGTATAGTAGCTCAAAAAAATAGTAAATTAAATTACTAAGCATAAAATAATTAATTAAGATATATGAAAACATGATAAACTAAGATATTAGACTAAGATAATATTTATTAGTATACGGTTAAATCTTGGTCAATTTAAGTCAAAGACCAGTCAACTCTAGTAATCAAAAGTCAAAGAGAAAAAGTTGACAAATCAACTTATTAAAGGTAGTTTAGTAAATAAAAGTAAGATTAGTCTAGACTCAATAATTAAAATCTTGAATATCAAATTAATTAGTTAATGAATCTAAGTTTAATAAAATTAATTAAAATAAGTTAATATTTAATAAAATTAATAATTATAATTGATAATTAAATTAATTAATATTTGGATTTTTTTATTAAAATAAAAAGTTAGAGTTTTAATGATACAAAAAATATATTGATAAGTTAGTAATAATTATAATCAATATAACTAAATATTCTAAGATGATTAGTGATTTGAAATTAGAATAATTAAAATTAATTTAGTTCTATTTATTAATTTAAGCCTAGAAAGAGAACTGGTTTGAAATTAATTAATGTGTTCAATTAAGCAATTTAATTATTTGTTAAAGGGTCTATAAGCAAAAATTAATTAATTTAAGAAATAGAAGTGTTAAATAATTAATAATTAAATAGACTTATTTTAGTCTTTTTCATGACAAAAAGAATGAAAAAAGTACAAAAATGGTTATGCTTAAAAGCAGAAAAGATGAAATTGGATATTTTAAAATGTAAAGTACCAAATTGAAAAATACAAAATTATAATGGATCAAAAAGATATTTTAACCTAAGAATAACTTCACTAGTCTAAATTAGTGAGGAGGTTTAGCTTAATTGGTTGAACAATGTATTTGAGTATGAATCTACAAATAAATAAATAAATAGTCTAATTTAAGAGAAAAAAAAACCATATAGGTATTATTCTAGTCCATCCTATGCAAATATGTCAAAAGAGCATGTTAAATGACAAACTTAACAATAATCAAATTAAAGTTAATAAAATTTAATTATAATTTAATACATTATTAATACATGTCTCTTATAAATCCAAGAGATTGAGCTAAAAAAATCATTTGGGTGTGTATTATATTGAGATTTTAAAAGAATATTTTGACATCAAAAAGTCTTGTGAATTTTAAAGGAGTATGTAAGAATTTTATGAGTTATAATTTTTTTAAAGACTTCAATAATTAAGATTTTATAGTTTGAATTTTAATGGATTTATATCATAAGAATTTAAAAAATTTAAGATGACTTTATGAATTTATAAGATTTGAAAAAATTTCATAAATTTTTAGAAAACATTAAATATTACAAGAGTCAATGAAAAAATAATAAAGAAATGACAAGGTTTGGATAAATAAAAGTAAAATCAATACAATTTTTTTATTCTTTTAACAGCTAATTGATTATAGTTTTATGTTTTCTTATATTAGTCCTTTATGTATTAAATTTTTTTTGTTCTATTTATTGTCTTGTAGTATTGAAGATGAAGATCCATCAGTTGGTTCAATTTAAAATTCATCTAAATGCATTCTTTTCAAAGAAAGTTATGAAGTGTTACACATAAATGTTTATATTGCCTTCAAGGAAAAGAAAAGAGATCACGTGTGATAGGATAAAGAAAAGGCTAACAATCGATAAAAGAAAAAAAAAAGTCTAAAAAAGTCTTAAGAATTTAAATGAAATTATTTGATAGATGTGATATTTATACATACTACTATAAAATTACATAGTTCATTGAAATTTATCCTAAAAAATTATCAAAATTTATATATTTTTAATACAAAAATATTTTTATAAATTATAAAAAAAGATTAATTTAATACCATCAAATTTTATTATATTTTTAAAAAACATTGATTGTCCTAATTGAATATAATAGGACTTATTTATATCATTTAAAATATTGATAAAATATCATACAAAAAATTTATAAAAAAAAGTTTTTTAAATTTCTTTAAAATCCTAATTCAACATAGATCGTTGCAATTAGAAAGATGCATTTATCAGTTGACTTTTATATTCTTATTATAATTAGTAAGACATAGCTAATTTAAGTTCTATCTGTATGTGTTAATTTGGTGTCCAAATATTGTGTGTGAACAATGATTGATATGAAGAGCTTTTAGCTTTTATTTTGAACCGCTATCTTATAGTCCAAATTGTTTTCAGCCTTTCATAAACAATCCCCCAAGTTAATATTTAAGATTTTTGATTATTATACATTCCGTCCTCATAGAACTTATTTTTAGTTGCATTTTCATTTTATTTTTATTTTTCATCATATATATATATATATATATACATATATATTGTTCAAAAAATTTCAGGAAATGTTAATATAATTTTTTCTATTATTTTTCTTAACATCAAGTGGCATCTATATTTCCTTTATTAAAAAATAATATGCAATTTCTTTTTATATTTGATTTGAGTCTGAACAGAGTTGCGTTGTTTCTGTTTTACTGGGTTTTGAATAATTAAATGGAAATTAATTTAATATCAACTGAATTGTTCTAACTCGTGAAATTAGTTTAATCAATTTCGGTCAAACTTAATCATATTTGAGGGAATTTTATATGCGCACAACCAATTTCTATTTTATAACTTTTTAAAGATATAATTTCATTCCAAAATGAAAAAAAAAAAAAAAAAAAAAAAACCACAGCTCCTAATTTTTCAAACCAAACGCATAAATCAAGTTAACTTTCTAAGTAGTGCATATAGATTTTCACATATAATTTCCTGGTTGGAGAGTTCTCTGTCATGTCAAATAGTTTTATTGTTCACGAGCATTAAATTAGCCGAGTTGTACTAAATTAGACAAGTTAATCCTTATGTTTTGTTTGTTGGGGAATGGTAACAAGGAATAATTTGCTTTGTACTTCGAACTTGAATTGAAAGCCAGTGTTCACCACCCTCTTTTCCCCTGTTAACAGTTATTTCGAAACTAAGATTCTAAAGTTGAATCATGCATAAGAATCACTCAGAATCGTTTTGAAGTTGACAAAGCCCGGTAAGCATCACAATTCTAGTGGTGACGGGAAAGGAGCACTGGCAGACAACGGATGGTGGTGTGATGCAGAAGGGAACACTTGTGTGGTTTGCAGCACATGGCAGAAAATGTTAAAAGCTTAAGGAGATGCCAAAGTGAAGAAAAATGTAAATCTAAAAGGCTAGAGCACAAACTCCATTCTTTGGAAGACTAGAAATATCCATTTGAATCCAACCAATGGTACAATATTATTCTAAGGAAAGATTTTATGATTTGATCTACCATCCTAACAACCCCAACCACACATGTTACATAACATTGTCTAAAAAGATTGGACCAGCTGCGAGAATCTCTTCTGTCAGGTTGTTGTTGCCCTTGCCAATCTTGTAGTTGGTGAAGGTTTCAAAATTGTTCTTGAACAATCTAGCCAACTTCATTAGTGTCTCCTCGTAGGCCTTTTTGTTTGACCACTGCAATGCATTAAAAACTCCAATGTTTAAAAAAAGACCATGTAAAAGGATAGGAAAAAAAAAGGTAGATAGCTCTAGGATAACTAACAGTGTTCACAGGATCCAGAATTTCTGAAGGGACTCCCTCCACTTCGGTGGGGATCTCAAGCCCAAAAATCTCAGTCTTCTTGTACTCTGCATTCAGGAGACTTCCAGAGTGAATAGCATCAATGATTTTCCTCGTATATTGTAATTTAATACGACTCCCATAACCGTAGCTGCAGTTTGACATATGCGAGAACATGGTGAGTTCTAGACTTTGTAGGGTACAGATTAAAATAATATTTAGGGTCATAGAGAAATTTTAATTCAGTGACATAATTACATACCTTCCTCCAGACCAACCAGTGTTAACAAGCCATCCGGTAGCACCATGTTCCTGCATCTTTTCAGCAAGCATTGCTGCATACTTTGTAGGGTGTAGCATAATAAATGCTGCACCGAAACAAGCTGAAAAGGTTGCCTGAGGCTCCTTGATACCTTCCTCTGTGCCAGCCACCTAAAGTTAATATAAGTAAAACATGGTTAGAATTACAGAAGAAACAAAACATTAATAAATAGTAAGGCAGGAATGAAGCTAGTTACGGTGAAACATTACCAAAGCAGTATATCCACTGATGAAATGATACATGGTCTGCGCCAAGTTTAGCTTGCTAACGGGTGGGAGTACACCAAATGCATCACATGCCAAAAGTATGACATTCTTTGGGTGAGGGCCAACACAAGGTAACTTAGCATTTGGAATGTACTCTATAGGATAAGCTGCACGAGTATTTTCTGCAACAAAAATTATCATGCAATAATATAATTATCAGCAGGGTTCTCTTGTAATGGATGATTACAAAGCTACATCTACACGTAGCTCCCCAAAAGTCCCCATCAAGTTTTGTCCTCTTGCTTGATTAAAGACAAACTAAATGTTCATGTTCACTTGTTTATCAGTTACATGCTTGTGACTTGATTTAATTCGTTCCTTATCCCTTGTTTATATCAGGTCTATTTATAAGAAGTGACCTTGCATTATAAAATACATTAGCTGTTGCTTCTCAGTAACATCTTGAAAGTATGAGGACAACTGTTCATTCTCAAGACCAAGTCGCAGATTAGTCCTATTGCTGAGCAAATAATCTAATTGAAACTGTCCATGTCATTACACAATCAAAATTGGGGTCAACATCTAAACAAGAGAATATATTACCTGTAACTGACTTGTCAGAATAATCAACTTCCCGATCATGCTCATCAAACACCACGTTTTCCAACACTGGCAATCAAATGAAAGAAAAAATAAAAAGTCAAATGCATTTCTTATTAGGGGGTCATCAAATAAGTTAAAATTAGTCTGAGATTAATACCAGTGCCAAACCGGATTGCATTCCATATATCAGGCTCTTTCTCCCGTGAGAGGTCAATGCATTTGGCATAGCAACCACCTTCAATGTTGGAGACACCATTCTGACTCCAACAGTGTTCATCATCTCCGATTAAATACCTGTTATGGTCCGTTGAAAGAGTGGTCTTTCCAGTACCTAAAACAATAATGAAAAAAGAGAAGGAAAGGATCCATTAGGATTGTAGAAAAATGGAGCATGAGTAGCCATAACACTCATCCATTTGTAAGCATACAAGATAGTTGATAATTAACAAGCAGAGGAATATTGAGTATGGCTGAGTAAGAGGGGAAGGAACATATGGTAGGGTAGCTGATTGGAGCCACATTATACCGATGCAACCGGTGATCGGCTGATACTATACCTGAGAGTCCAAAGAAGAGTGCCACATCCCCATCTTTGCCCATATTGCATCCAGAGTGTAGGGAGAGGATTTGACGCTTAGGCATGAGATAATGCATGACACTGAAAAGACCCTTCTTCATTTCCCCGGCGTACTGTGTGCCGAGGATGACCATTTCCCTCCTAGCAAGATTAAGATCTATGCTAGTGGAGGATGTCATGTAGTGAGTATAACGATTACACGGGAACTGTCCAGCATTGTAAATAGTGAAGTCCGGAGTACCAAAATTCTCCAGCTCTTCAGGAGTGGGTCGGATACACCTGTCACCCACCTAGTTATCCACTTGTACACTAAACTAAACTAACATGCACTGTTTGGGGGGAACCTTAATTTTCCTCCATTCAGCAGGGATGTATATTATGTACAACATTATATTATATAGTATAAATTAAGGCTTTCAACGATAGGGCACTTATCTGGCAGGGCTTATACCTTTTTGTCTGGATGGAAGGAAGAAGAGACAAACAATTGCTACTAGTACTGTTGGCAATGGTAAATTATTCTGTAGTTTTCACTTACATGTTGTGCATGAACAATGAATGGTAAGCTCTGGCAGAGACAATCCGGACTTTGATTCTGTTCTCTGTGTCCCAATTCAAGAATTGGTCATTGACGAAGACCTGCACACCACCAATGTTTGTGTTAATTTAGAATACTGCTACTAGTTAAGATCACATGTGATACAAAGTATATTTGTTGTTTAAGAAACAAATTGGTCATTGACTTAGACATGCAAATCATGAACGTTGTTATTAATTGAAATACTACTAAATGGAATCTCCATCCAGATAAGAACAGATATGATATCAATAAAGTATTTTTATTGTTTAAGCAAAGAATAATTGCTTAAAAACTCTCATCCATCATTTGGGGAACGTAATTCACAGCTGGGCTTATCCTAGTGATTCACTCTGAAGAAAATCAAGTTTTGTTTATTTCGTACAAACCCAACGTCAATCAGTAACGTGCGGGATTTCAATTTTTAGTTGAACTAATTCGAACTAAGTCAATTAACATAAATATTTATTCTTTAAAATTATTTTTCTATAAAACCAACTTTTTATTTTTTAGAAGTTTTAATGAATAAATAATACATGCACTGAAAATGTAAAGTTTTTTTACACTATCATAAAAAAATAAGAGAAAGAATGATTTTTTAAGTGTGAAAACTCAAATTTTAATATAAAATGATATTGTTTCAGTAAAATTTGTTAAAAAGTTAAGAATATGTTAATGACCTAACCGAAACCAATCTCAACCCAAGCTAAATAAATTTATTAAGTTGAATTTCTATCAACACCAGGCAACCCCCAACTCAGCCAAATTGTATAACAAAGAAAGCAGTGTTTCGTGGGGGCCAATAGCATTACAGATATGAATGAATAGCTGGATGCTTTTCTAACGGAACTACTAAACTCTTCACTAACATAAAAGGACAAGTCACAGCACATCACGGCCTTCAGTGCTCTATATTGTGAAAGGAAAAGCATATGTCCTTATTCGCTCATGAATCCAGGGGCTGGGGCTGAGATTGAGTAATAATTTTCTGACCGAATAGAATGGATACACAATTGCATATCTTCCTTTTCTTAACAATCCATACTAAATACAAAGCACCATTAAGCAAGTAGAAAACACGATTCAATCACCCAATTCCATGTAAATGACACGTAACGACAGTGTCGTGTTACCCAAGGAATCATGCAACTTTTCGCTCGCCCGCCCACTTGGACAAAAAGACAACCTAGGCACCATCCTAAAGCCAAACATCACATACACCATCCTCTCTAATTATCAAGGACCATTCTTTAAAAATATTAATTATAAATTATCGTTACATTTTTCAATTAAAAAAAATTCTAGTGTTTTAAAATCACGAGTGCCTGTCGAGTAAGTTTATAGACTTTTCTAATAATTATCTTAAAAACTATAATACTTAGATGATTTTTCATTAGTTTGTAGTATGCTTTTCATTTTGCAAAAGATACCTGTTGGCATGTTCTTTTCAATAAAAAGAAGGGATGATATAACAATAACAATCAAAAGAGAGAGAAATTACCTTGTCCAAGGAGTTCAAGTAATCAACAGCTCTTTCTCTATTCACCATGAAAGTGTGCTCGTCCATCTCGATGTTAGGGGAACCCCTGTGGAGTACAATATTTTATTTGGCAACACCGTGTCATAAAGTAGAAATAAAGACAAAGAAAAAAAAAAAAAAAACATAACGTGACAGAGATATATAAGCCGCAAATATTATTTATTACACGTAATTGCTAGTTGTTTAAACTTAGTACTCACTTTCCCCACCAAAGCTCATTCTCGGTAAGATCATCCTTGACGACGCGCTTGTCCCTGGGAGAGCGACCCGTCTTGGCTCCAGAAAGTGTTGCCAATGCCCCAGTGGAAGTGATGAATGATCCTTTCTCATACTTGATCGCCTGTTCATAAAGTTCTGCACCCAATTCCCAAACCCCGTTAATAAACTAATTAATTATATGAAAACATTAGTCAAATAAATTTCTATTAGGCAAGATATTATAGGATTTTGTCACGTCTATCACATGAGGAGTGGGCTTGGTGTTCCTTTCATTACGAAATTCCTGAAAATTTTGTCGGCCACAAAATCATGGACTTCTTAATTAATTAAATTAAATTAAATTAAAGGAGCAAGGAAAAATAAAAAGTTGATGGCATTAGGGGGAATAATTAGTATTTGAATATAAAATTCGACCACAAATTTTTACTTTTTTTATTTTTTATATTGCACATATGCCTTTACCACTTTGAATTAATTCCGAGTAATTTACTTGTAGTAGAATAAAATTTGATATATTTTTATTATTAAAAAACTTAATTCTCTAGATAACTAATAGTAAATAATAAAGATTAAACATATAATAAAACGTTATGCTTGACCACTTCAAAATACATCATCAGACGGTGTTGTTCTAATTTGAACTAGTTTTCGTACACCAGACGTACAAAATGATGATATATACCAATCGGTGACATCAATTGAATTTGTTAATTGAAAAGAAGAACACGACCAAGTCGGATGTAACATAGGAAGGAGACTATATGGCCGTAACGTGAATAATAATAATAATAATAATAATAATAATAATAAATCACATAATCATAAAAAGTAACATATGAAGGTTTAGAAGAGGACATGTGAAGGTTACCAGCAGGGGAGAGATTGTAGAGGACATGGGTAAATTTCAAAGCACTGTCGCTGACAGCAATGGTGGGAGTGTCATGATGGTGCACGTGAGTAACCTTCTGGCTATCTGACTTCCTAGCTGGGTCTCCCTTCACCAGTTTAGGTCCAGTTTCTCTAGTCAGTGATGCCAGGGATGCACTGTACAAGGAATTAACATTATTTAGAGAATTTTACCAAATGATTCCCAATTTAATAATACAATTTTTTATATTTTTAATATGCGAAAATTTTCACTTTTCATATACACACAAAAAAATTAGATTAAAAAAAAAAAGTGAAAATCAAATTGGGGAAAGTATAATCTAATCTAAAGTGCTTGCATCAGCAAAACCGCAAACTTGAGAAGCCCAAGATGGAACGCTATCGGGTCCCACTCCAACAAAGTCAATCAAATATATCACAAACTCTTTGCATCGTCTGATTCGCCTTACTTTCTATCAAGGCGTTACAATACACGTGGATCTAATGATCTAGTGATCTCCTAAATACATTGGCCCCACTACACTTTTTCCTTACATTTATTTCTAAATTGTGTCTTAAACGGGTTTTCCGCTTTGCCGTGTTGACTATTTGTTTTTCCATATTAATTTAAGTAAAAAACAATTAATGAATAATGTATTTCTATAACATTTTTTATGACTAAAGAAAGAGAAAAAAATATATTAAAGTAGTACTATATTTTAATAAAAAAATATTAAAAATCTTTCTTTTTTGAGTGTAATACCATAATTCCTATGAAACTGTATCTATTATTTAAAAAAAATAATTACATATGAATGTGAATATAAAAAATACGTTTATAATGTATCCCAGCTTTATTTTCGTTTTCTTTTTTCTTATTTTAGGGAGACCATAAACGTTATAAATATGGCAAAGAAATATAATATATACCTGATGGACTGGAGTTGCTGCTTATGACGTTCTTCTTCTGAAAGGGTGGCGAACGGAGCCTGAGACCCCGTAACGGGTGTGGTGGGTGCAGATTTCTTCTTCTGCAGCAAGTGAAGCTCATCAATAGTTTGGGCCTTCACGGTCGGAACGCTGTCGTCGTGACAAATCCCGTTATGCTTCTTGTGCGTCTGAATCTTCGCCAGTCCGTTGGTAGCGCTCCCGTTAGCGTTCGCAACGCTGCCATTCCAGTTCGACGCCATTTTTTCCCTGCCAAAATAAATGAATAACATATAGCAAAGCATGAATAAATAATTTGCTTGATCGTCATAGGCATGCACTGTTCAAGATCAAAGTAACGGTAGTGGAATATAAATATCATTAGTGACAAACATTAAATATGAAGAAGGTGAGCATGAGGGAACTATTGTATTTGTAACTAACCAAGGTTTCGCAGGCTGCTTCTGCGGAAATGAAGAAAGGTATAGAATTAAGACAAAAATAAAACTGCTAATGAGAAACAAAGGAAATGGTAAGAGAAAGCAGCATAGGAAGTGCAACGAAGGTTATGTTGTTGCGTTGTAAGGGTTAAGGCAAAACGAGTTGGTGATGGGAAATTTACAAAGAATGAGGTGTCCCTTTTATAGGCTTCAGTGCCACCCTAGCTTGACCAGACTTAAGAGGGTTAACCATAGTTAAGGATAACCATGGTTAAATCCTATCCCACGCCACGGCCTCTGCGGTCAAGCTCCGAAAAGAGAAAAATTCCAAATCTGATAATTCGGGAATCGGAGGCAGGTATAAGGTCCTCAACGAATGGATAGCTATCCCCTGCTTCAGCTATCCACCGTAGCAAACACTCATTCTCCACGCATGTTTCTAAACACCTTTTTCTTTTCTTTTCTTTCTATTCTCTTAATCATTTTAAAATTTCCTTAAATATTATTAGTTCTTATCTTCTTAATAAAAACAATTAATGAATTTAATATTAATTAATAAATACATGCTTTTAGTTTTATTTTAACAATATCTACAAAATTAAATTATATTATTAATACTATAAGATATAAAAATATTTCTATCAATAAATGAGATCAGTTTTCAAAAATCAAAATTTAATTTGAACCAAATGAAATATGTTCCAATGAAGAATTAATGAGTGTTTTGTAAATAAATTTCACAATACATCAAGAGTATAATCAAAATTTAATAATTGATATATTTAAAAATGAGTATATATTTCTTGTAGTTAAGAAAAAAATGCATTCATGTATTTTTTTATTAGTCATTTATTTCTTATAATTTTTATCAGCCATTTATTTTTTGTATAAATGATCATGTAGTTGGTATTTTAATTTTTTAATCAAAGAAATAATAATAATAATAATTTTTATTTTTCTTTTTATTTTTAATTTTTATCTTTCCTTAAAAAAATAATATACAGATTAAAAATGTCAATAATAGTTTTATGTGTAATGACATTTTTTCCTTTTATTTATAATGAGCTTGTAAAATATTTAAAAAATTAAGTTGAGAGAATCACATAATTAAAAATAATAATTAATGTTATTTTAAATTTATAGGGTAATAGATGAATAAAAATATTTTTTAAAGAATTAATGGATTTTTTATTATTATTTTTTAAAATAATATATTTATGTCTTAAATATGTTTTCATATGTATAAAATAGTTTGTTTTGATTTTATTATGTAAATTATTCTTTTTACATTTTATATAGTTTAATAAGAGAAAAAATAACTTTTTTATATTTTTAAAAAACAACTAATAAAATCATTTAATTTTTTTTTGTCTAAACCAAATATATGTGTGTATGGAGAGATTCATAGATATATTTGGGTTTAAAATAGTATGTTTTTAGTGTTTTGATAAATTAACCTATTAAATTTTTAATAATTTCCTAAAAGGTAATTCTTTAAATTATTTAAAAAATAAAAATAGAAAATATGTATTTATTATTTTATTTGAAACCAACTTTTTCCTTTTTATTTTCAAATTATTGAAAATGTTTTCAAACTGCTTTCTTGAATGATTTGGTATTTTCTAATCTTTTAAATTTTAGAAACAATTCTTTTTAAAACACTTGTATGTGAAATTTTTTTTATTAAATGATTATAAAAATAATGCTAATGATATTTTTTTCTAATGCTCTTTTTATAACACTAATTAACAAAAAATTATTGAAAATAACTATTTTACTCTGTTTCATTTTTCATGTAATGATTTTTTTTCCTAATTTAGAAACAAAATCTACTAAAATTTAAAATTTTCAATAAATTTTAACTAATTACATAGAGAGTGTTAAAAATAAAATATTAGAAAGAGTCTCGCTATCATTTCTCGTAATTATTCAAATAAATTAGAATTAAAAATTTAATTAATATATTCATAATTTTTATTTGTAATTAATTTTTTAAAATGCTAAATTCATATATTTATATATAAAAAGAAAAAAATTTTGGAACATTAAAATTTTCGTTCAAGTTAGGATTATTCGTAATTTTTTAAGTAATACATTTATTATCCATTATATTATAATTATTATTATTCTAATTATAATTACTATTAATATTATTATTAAAAACATTTTAATTTTATATCATTAAATGTTGATAAAAAAATGTATAATTAATTAAAAATTAAAACATTAAATTATAAATCATTAAATATTAATTAAATTATAAATCAACAATATCATTTTAAATATATTTATTATTGATAGATATAAAAGTAAATTATTAATTGGTACAACTTAAGGTAACATATTTCATCCGGGTTTACGTTGTAGTTGAAAAAAATAAATAAATATTTCTTCGTTAATATGTTAAAGAACAAGATTTAAATATAATTTAACAAGTATTATTTATGTTATTTTTAATTAAAATCAAAAATTTTATTTCAAACATTTATATAATAAAAAATTGTATTAAAAAATTGTACAAATTATTAAGATAAAACATTGAAAAACAGAAAAAAAAAATACAAACAATACTTAAAAAATATATATCAATTTTGTCTTATTAATGTGTAGTAAGAAAACAAATAAACAATTAGCACAATTGCAAGAGGTGGTAAGGATGCTTAAACTTGGAATACTTTGCGGACCAATAAATCTGAATCTGATGTGGCGCTACGTTTGCTAGTCGTCGTAGCAACCAGCAGATGTGCATGACATGATTCCAGTAACATTTATATTTACTAATAAAATACTTTTATTTAAATACGTTTTTTTCTTTAATAAAATTTTAATTTTAATTTTAATAATTTTTTGTTTTATTTTTTATTTTTTATCTTTTATTTAAATCAGTTTTCAAAATATTATTTAAATAAACTTGAGCACTAAAAATAAAATAAAATTTTATTAGAATAAAAAATAAAAACATATTAAAA